>PYAF01003338.1:963117-976091 GCA_007407185.1 Glycine tomentella | reverse complement strand
AGAATTCGAATTTCTCAACTCTTCAAAACACAGAGCAATGGGTTCTATTTATAACAGCTTTCTAACTGAAAATAATCGATTAAACACGCTCCTGTAATCGATTATTTAGCATATGTAATCGATTAATTCAAGAATGTAATCGATTAAAGTGTTTCTGATATGTTCTGGGTTTGAGCTATGAACATTATAATCGATTATCTCGTCACGTAATCGATTAAAACAGGAACTCATGATTTTCCAAATACATTGAGTAATCGATTATTGAATTTGGTAATCGATTAAGACAGTGAGACCAATATTTTCAAATGCACTATGTAATCGATTAAAATGATATGTAATCGATTAAATAAGCAAAACATGTTAGCCATAGGCATGATATGTAATCGATTACGAACTTCTGTAATCAATTAAGACAAAAGGTATATGATTTCAAATTTAGCCTAGGTAATCGATTAATTCGATATGTAATCGATTACATTGTTCTTAATTTGTTTTCCAGAAGGTACGAAGAAAAAAATAATCGATACCAACATATCTGTAATCGATTAAAACAGGAGAACTTCATTTTTCCAAAAACTTGATTTTAATCTTCCTTATTTATTAAATGCTTTTGCATTAGCCTTCAATCTAACAATCCTAAATGAATGATATGCATGATATGCACACTAGATTATCAGATACCACTTCTTTCCTTTTACAAGAATCAAATTGATCTTCAAGCTTCCATGGCATTTTTGAAATGAGGCATGTTGAAAGCACAAAACTCCAAAGCTTGATTCCTTGTCCATCTTCTCATGACTCCTCTTGAATCAACACGGATATCAGTTTTGCGGTTGGAATGTTAGGCAGGTATCAAAGTAATCCTGGAATGGAACATTGGAAAGATGCAAAGAAAGTTTTAAGGTACCTCTTCAAGGCACGAAGGATTACATGCTCATGTACAAAAGATCCAATGAATTGGAAGTGATTGGATATGCGGAATTCGGATTTTGGTGGATGTCTTGATAGTAGAAAGTCAACTTTTGGCTCCTTGTTTATGTTGGCTCAAGGAGCCATATCATGGAAAAGTGCCAAACAGACTATCGTTGCTTCATCCACTATGGAGGCAGAATTTGTGGCGTGTTTTGAAGCCACAGTTCATGCATTATGGCTGCGGAACTTTATTTCAGGGCTTGCGGTTGTCGACACCGTTAGCAGGCCGCTGGAAATTTATTGTAATAATTCTGCAGCAGTATTCTTCTCTAAAAAAACAACAAATACTCTAAAGGTGCCAAACATTTAGAGTTGAAGTATTTTGCCGTTAAAGAGGAGGTTCAGAAACAAAGAGTGTCAATAATGCACATCAGAACTGAACAAATGATGGCAGACCCTTTGATGAAAGAGTTGCAACCAAAGCTATTTAAAGAACATGTTGAAAGTATGGGCCTTGGTTGTATTAAAGATTATTGATGTGTGACATTCTGAGCTCACTTATGTGTTTCTAACATACATTATGTTTTCTTGTTATCTTATGATTGTATATACATTATGAAATCTAATAAGAAAGTCTTTGTAAGACATTATGTGGACCATTATATTTCCTATATATTATGAATGATATATGATAAGTTGTTGATGACGTAGTATATGGAAGGGAATGCGTTGAATTAATAATGCACTACCGTCATAACTCGCATTTGACAACTTATCATTTTATGATAGCCAACGCAAGAGATGTATTGAACATGCATATTATGATTAATCGGGCCAAGTGGCAGAATGTTAGAAATATATTCCCACATAATGGAAATATTGTTAGTTACAACTATTGATATGAATAGTTACAACTATTCATGTGAACAGTTACAACTATTGATGTGGTCCAATTAATAATTAACCGCTACAAAACGGTTACAAAATGCATTGATCTCAAGCGTTGATATGGTATATGATGGACGTACCAGATTAAAGACAATTATGTATAAATAGGGTTGGTCCTCTCTCCTCTTAATACCAAGTATTACTCTTCCGTCAGAAAAAATAGAAAAGAAGACTTAGAGAAAGAAATCGTCCTACCGGAGTTGGTAAAGAAAGAGATGGTTGTTACTCCATCATTAGCGCTTCCGGGTATGTCTTTATCCTTCTTATATTGGTGAGAATCATGATTTCTCAAGATCCTTTGTCATGTTCTTGCTTAATGTTTTATGAACATGATATATTATGTTATTCTAACAATTCATACTATTATTTTAAATATAGTTGAAGAATATTTTGTTTTAATTTGTATTAGTCTATTTTGGAATATTATGTTGATGGTATTAAATGAATCAATTTTATTACTTTTAGACATTTAATAATAGTGTTAGGATAAATAGTCCTTTTTATCCTTGAACGTATAGCGCGATGACAAATTCATCCTTGAAAGATGAAAACTCAAATTTTAGTCCCCGACAGTGAAAAAAGTGTGAAAAATTCATTCATCCGTTACCATTAATAAAGGAGCTTACGTGACACAGAGGGACGAAAATGTCACAAAAATGGTTGACAATATCGCTGCTGAATAGATTGGACCAAAATGTTAGTAAGTTTTCATTGGACCAAAATGTCTGTAAATTTTCATTGGACTAATTTGTTAGACACCAAATTTCGTTTCATTTAAGGATAAAATATAATTTAATCTTTATTTTTCCTTTTTTTTGTTCTAAAATATAACTTAATTCTTTCATTGGACCAACACACTTGATTTTGTTCTAACCTATAATTATGAAAGTTTCTTTTAAAAAATGGTCTTACCAACTCAAAGGACAACAACTAATTAAGTGCATATTTCATGTTGTTAAGTGTCAACTTCTCTCTCAAATAAGATTGATTCTAACACATAAGGATTTTCAAAACCCACTATATTAAAGGGACACTAAAATTTTGAATTTATATCTTTCGGGGACAGATTTGTCATGTCTCTACACATTCAAGGATGAAAATGACTATTTACCCTATTGTGTTAATGATATTGGATATTTGGATGAATTATGATATAAAATAGTAGATCTAAGAAAAAAAAGAAGATAAAATTTAAATGGGTAACCCATTGGCCCGAAAATAACCAAACCGTTCATG
Organism: Glycine tomentella; assembly: GCA_007407185.1. Classification (NCBI taxonomy): domain Eukaryota; kingdom Viridiplantae; phylum Streptophyta; class Magnoliopsida; order Fabales; family Fabaceae; genus Glycine; species Glycine tomentella. The sequence goes on along the minus strand of PYAF01003338.1, from coordinate 972,995 downwards.
AATGAGTTGGGTTTCAAAAAAAAAAAATCTGATAACTGAACGGATCAAATTTGATTGAATTGGATCCTAAATTTGACAAAAATCAGCCCGAACTGACTCGCGAACACCCCTAGACATACCTTTGCTTTAAAGAAAAGTGGGCGAACATGTTATCTTGGCCTTATGTTGGGAATGGGGTATTTTTTTTTTGTTATTATCATTTCGGGGTGAATTTTAAATTTTTACCCAATAGAGGGTAAGTTGTGAGAGGTGTTACAACTTTTGTTTTAGAAGTCGTAACACTAGTTACGACTTGTATATTTTTTAATTGTTTTAAACTGAAGTTGTAAAAATTTTTACGACTTTAGTATAATTATTTTTTAAAATATACGACTTTAAAGTTGTAAACAATTTTTTTTTTACTTTTTTAACTGAAGTCATAATATTTTTATGATTTCTGTTTAATTTTATTTTATTTTTTTACAAACTAACTCTACAACTTCAAAGTAGTAAAAGTTTTACGACCTCAAAATTGTATGGTTTTTTATACTTTGAAATCGTGACATTTTTTAAAAAAATTTTTGATAAAATTTATTTTATTTTTTTAAAATATAATATTATTTAATAAATAAATATAAAAATATATTAAATAAAATAATATATTAAAAATTAAATATACCAAAAATTAAATATTAAATAAAATTATATAAAAATATCAAATAAACCATATACCAACATTATGAAAATTTTAATAATTTAACCATATACGAATAATATTAAAATTTTGATAATATTAATATATTTCATAAATTTTTTATATGATTTTATTTAATATTTTTTAATTTGGTATATTTAATTTTTAATATATTTTCTATGTTTTTATATTCATTTATTAAATAATTAAATTAAAAAATATAATTAAATTTTGTATCAATTAAAAAAAATGTCATGACTTCAAAGTTATAAAAAAATTTACGATTTTGAAATCGTAAAATTTTGTAGGATTCAATAGTTGGTTTAAAAAAATTAAACTAAGGTCATAAAAAATATTATGATTTTAATTACAAAGTAAAAAAAAAATAGTTGACTTTAAATTGTATATTTAAAAAAATAATACTTACCCTCTTTTGGATTAAAATTTAAAATTATGTCCCAAATGATAATAATAATAATAAAAAAAATACTCTCTTCATGTCGTAAAGCCTTTTATCTCCATCCCTCCCAACCAAGGTCCAATACAATCTAGGTCTTGGCAAAGTGTACTTGGTGTCAATAGTTTTCTACATTTCACAGATTAAAAAAAAAATGTACTAATAAATAATAACACGTAGCTAGTCAAAAGAGAAAATATTATCAAAGAAAAATAATTTTTCACTATATTATATAAATATTTAAAATTAAATAAAAACCTTTTTATTAATTATTTACAAATTCCAATTTTAAAAAAATGTTTTGTTAAAACTTCAATTTTAACAAAGGAAGTAACTATGATTTTTGAAACAATAAATTACTATTATAGTAATGATTTTGTATTCACCATAATTTCTACCGTTATACCTAACGCACTAAAAATAGTAAAATATGTAGTCAAGTGTTAGGAAAGCAGTGTGGTCACATGTGATGGCAACAGTTACTCGAGAAAAATGTCTACCTGCATGAGAATGGTGTTCGGATTCTCTCCATTACGCAAACAAACGGACATCTTCATTTCTTTTCCCATCCATGGCACGAAAAATTATAAAGGCTTAGATTCAATTCTTTCAAAAATAAAAATAAGAAAACTGAAAAAACGTTCCCTTGATCAGCTACGCCTCTCTCACTTTACAGTAGAGTTAAAACAGGAAACAAAAAACTGGTACTGGATTTTTTTCATTTAAATAAGATTTTAAATTTAAGACTTATGGAGAATATATGATTAGAGAAATTTTTTTTATTAAAAATAATTAACCAATTTTCTTTCATAACGATTAATCAACGATAAAATCATTAAATGTTATATATCAATAATATATTAAAAAAAAGGCACACAATAAAGTTGATGATTTTGTTTTGGTATATTGTAAGAGAAAAATAATTATGTATTGAAAGTGTAAAAGTTTTTACACAATTCATCCAATTATAATTCTTCATATATGAAAAATTTATTTATTTTTAAAATAGTTATCTTAAAATAATTAAAAAAAATATATGATTAAATGAAGTTGCTGGACATTAATCTCATGTTGTTGTAAAGTAGGCACAGTGATGCTGTAAATTATATTAGCAAGATTAATGTTTGTTTGCTTCTCTCAAAATTATCTTTCCCATCATACCCTCCATTATAATACCTTTCACGCTCTCCACGTGCTCCATTTTTAATAGTAATACTGTAACGCAACTCTCCAACGTATGAAACTTTCAATAATAATATTTTGAGGACATTTCTCTCTCCGAACCCTTCCATGGCCTCATCCGTATTCCTTTCCGTTTATCTCATTATCTCCGTCATCGTCCTTTTGTCGAACAGGTGCTGCGCGTTGCAATGCGGGGTTTCCTACGACACAATCTCCGTCGTCAACGCGTTCCCTCACGACCCACAAGCCTTCACTGAGGTCTACCTTTTCCTATTTCTTCTTTGTTTGAGTTAATGTACAATCTGATTCGTCAAAGTGATCGATGATGATAAATTGATAACTTTTGCAGCTTTGAGAGGTGAATTCAACTTGATAGGGTAACGTTATTAATAAGTTACTACTAACACAGTCTGAAACTAATTAATGTGTATAGATGCCTCCTTTTGGTGATCAAAGCAACACATTAGGACCAAATTGAATACCAGTCATTTTTTTAAAGAGCTGAATAACTTATTTGACCTCATTATTACTGTTTTTTCCCCTGAATTATTATTAATTTTTGGTAAATAAACTTATTTTAATAATTTGTGGTTTTTTAGAGGCTATTTTAAATAGTATTATTTTTTAAAAAGCTAATTTTCAACTTTTTATATTTTATTTTTTTACTTTTAAAATATTTATTAATTTATATTTAACGTTGTTTACGTAAGGTAAAGTTTTATTTTTTAAGTTTTATTTTCCTTTTGTTAAAGATAGTTTTTTTTGTTATTATTTTTTAATATTATATTGTTTATTTCAGCAATAATATATTTTTCATGGTTTTAGTTTTATTTATTTATTTATTTAGTTATCTCTTTTTGTATTTTTTTTTTCTGTGAGTGAGATGTGAGAGAGACTGGATAAATACTTTTGATGCAGTGCTATTTACTTGATGGTTGATGATGAGTTAGTCAAGACTTTAAATGCTATTAGCCTCTCTTTTTTCCACGCAATTTTGTATAATCTAAATATAAGTGGAGGTGTTAGCCTGGATCTTTTTTTTTTTTTTTTATCTGCTGTTAGCATGGGTCTGAGTTAACATGTGAGAGGGATATAGAAGAAACCATGCCCAAATTTTTCTCTTTTTATTTTATTTTCAAATAGTTTTTTCTCCGGCAACTAGCTCATTTGGTTTGTAAATCCAATGGGGAAGGTTAGGTGTTTAGTTCTGACAAGTAAGAAATTTGATGGGAAAGTAGGTACTCTATGTTATATCTTGCGAAAATCATGTATTTATTCTATGAAAAAGGTTACGAAAATGCAGCCTGTACAAGGACCAGTGGGTTTCCAGTTGAATTTGAAAGAAATTGTGGGCTTCTGCCCAAAACCAAGATACGAAATTATACAAAAAGCAATACTAAATTCAGTGTTGGACTTGGATGTGAGAACTTTCTTTGATGCTCTTAAAGTAAGTAGCAAAAAGTCTTCCTGATAAATGTGAATATTGGGCTTTATGCCGAGGAGGGAGTTGGTTAAATTATTAGTTAAAATGTGCACTGCTTCATTAATGAAATGCCATGATGTTAATTTGGGCATTGTTTGATTTGTCACTTAAGGAAGAGGAAAATGAGTTTGTTTCTTGTTTTGATTTCAGGGCCTTCTTTATCATGGAAATGACACCTTATTTGAGTCAACTGGCCTTTATGGGGAGGTAATAGTGCCCATCTTTTCCAACATTGCATATTTCATTCTCTTTGTTTTTTAACTGATTATTATTACCTTTTTGCCTTACATTTTTCCTTTTCACAGTTGTTGTTGGATGAGAAATTTTGTATTCTTGACTATTAAATCAGTCACTTGACATCATTTACCTCAATTTGTTCATTTTGTTTTGAAAAATGATTATAAATTAGTTGAGGGCTATTCTTGGTGCACTGTTATAGCTTGTTACCCTGTGACCTGATGGTCATGGGTTTCCACAGAAGAAACAAACTTCTTGCTGTTGGGATAAGACTTTGCGCATTTGATCCTCCCTATACCGTACAATGATAGGAGACTTGTGCACTGGACCATCCTTCAATGGTCATAGGATTTAGTTGGGAATGGATAATGTTGTCATGAATTGAACATCTGACCTCCCTTGTGCATGTTAGATAGGTTAGTGAGCTAGAGTATCTTTTGCTTTTGTAAATTGCTCATCTTTCTTCAGATTCTGATAAAATAATTGGACTCTTGACTCTTTAATTTGGGTGTTTGCTCAATGTAAATCTCATTTTTAGTCAATTATTCTCCTACTAGAGTAGAGACATATTTGTGATTTCTTAGTTATAAACCAAACTGGAAATTAAAAGGTCCCTTAAGGTCAAATTCTTTGTCTGGGATAAGATCAGTACATTACAGGTGTACTGGTCTATGAAAGTGTTTTCAAGATTTTATTTGTCGTAATATTTATTCTATGAATCGCAATTAGGTTTATTTTCTAATTACATTCTAATCTTTGTTTTCCTAGACATACAATTAATATTTCTTTTTATTTGAAATATTGCATTTAACCTTTTAATTATTTGTTGTTTCAGTCATCCATCCGTAAAGTTGCTCTTCGTACTGGGAAGGTACAGATAGACCCATTTCTTGAACTCTTCCATGTGCTTGTTCTAATTCTTAGTTCATTCGAATTTCCTATTACTCTATATTTTTTACAAATAACAAATCATGGAGAACAAGCAATGCAGTGAGTTCAGTCCAGTGACAAGTTCTGCTGTTATGTGTGTACATGTCATTTAGCTCATAGGCGTAGTATCTCAGAAAAGAATCAATTATATACTGAATAGACTTTTTTACATTATGAACAATTTTAGGATTGGAAGTCAGGACAGGTTGACAGGTCATTGCTGAGCTGCTTGCTGCAGTTGACTTGTTTGTGTAAATAACATTAATTTCAATGATGGATCTTACTAGGTGTTCTTTGTGGATCAAATTACAAACCTTTTACTCAGTCTTTCCATTCTTTTTTTTTTTTTTTTTTTGAACACAATGTTTCCATCACCCTGACATAGCGATAAAGTTGTGCCTTGATGACGTGTTGGTCATGAGTTCAAATCTGGAAACTGCCTCTTTGCATATGCAAGGGTAAGACTGCATACAGTATCCCTCCCCTTTACCTTCGCATAGCGAGGAGCCTCTAGGCAATGGGGTAGATAGTTTTTTTTTTTTTTTTTTTTTTTTTTAATGTTTCCATCACTGAAATAATGCCTAATTTCGATATGAATCCTACTTTGAATGAAGGAAATTTTATACATGGAAGATACTTTGGTTTTTGTTTTTAGTTTTTATTATTATCAAGATGCTTTTATATGTCTGTAGAAGGCAACAAGGGATTCTTTATTAGTTACATTTTCCCATTATTCATGCTTGTCCCCAGTCCTAGTATCTACTACTACTGCTCCCACAAATCTATGAAAGTGGGTAACTTATAAAAAGAAGGATAAATACATACATGGTAAATTGGTAATTATGTGGATAAGGTACATTACTAGAGGTCAGGGAAATTAATTACAGGAATACAAAGATATGCCTTAGTTGGCTTGAGAGTATATGGCAATGACTGTGAACCAATGGTTTTAAAAGTGTAGTGTGCCTGTGACATAACAAAAAAAAAACTAAATAATGGTAATAATAATAGGTACTTGCCTTATGATAAAGAAAGGAACCTTGACGTTTCAATTAGTGTAGAAATATTTATGTTTTTGTCCATAAAAATGTAGCATGCTTAGTTTTTTGATTGATTATTAGATACTATTGAAGTTATTGTAAATTTTGTAATTACTTGTGACACACATGCAGGTTGAGAATATTCAGAAGATGGATGATTCTTTATTTGGTGAAGGCTTAGCTCTCCTCAATAATAGGTGTGAAAAGAAAATTATGTTGCATTTTGTTTTCTTTTATGTAGCTTACCAAACTTAAAAAATGTTTCTATTTACTTTCAAAGTAATCAATACTAAAAAAAACTACGTACCCCATTGCACAGAGACTCCTTGCTATGCGAAGGTAAGAGGGAGGGATATTATACGCAGTCTTACCCTTGCATATGCAAAGAGACTGTTTCCAGATTTAAACCCATGACTTTTCAAAGTAATCAATAATCCTTCTAAAGCAGAGTATTTGTAATTTTTGTGGTAGACATGAAAACTGCAGTGACTCTACTGTTTCCTGCAGTATTGCAATTTTATCCCATTGATTCTGGATGGTGCAGGGGATGTTTACTTTAATTCTATTCAAATAAAATTTATTCTGTTTGGCTTAAGCACTAGTGATTAAGACATTAATCATTAAGTTATTTTTATCTGACATTTGATGTTTGGATTTATTCTAATAAATTTAAGACATTAATCATTAAGTTATTTTTATCTGACATTTGATGTTTGGATTTATTCTAATAAATTTATCTGTTGCACTTTATGTAGGCTGTTCCAACTAACTTGGTTGCAGGAAGATGGTTTCATATATGAGCCAAAAAATTTAAGCAAAGTTTGTTGCTTTACCTTCCCACTTGTGTAATCTTTCCATTGTCATGGTTTGAGTAATTCATAGTGATATGATTCAACAAAAATCTATAAAGGAAAGTGGCAGCATAATCAAACTATAGGAGATTTGCAATCAGTCTTTTCTTTCCTGCATAATTATATAAATATATTTTTCCTCAAGTTTATACTGTATAATCTTACATTTTTTCATTTTATTTTTTAATTTTATTAATATCTTAAACTAATTTGCTTCTTGGCAGCCACGATTTGAAGATTTTTAAACATTGATGCTAGAAGTTAAAAATTTGATTGCAAGTTAATATTAGCCATTTCAGCTGATATATCTGATTAAAAAATTTCTTACGTAGACAATGTATGTTATAACATGGAGGGTTGGTGTCATTAAAACAAGTTGAATGTTCATAAAAGCTGGTTGCATGTAATCCGAGCAGTGTGTTAAACTATTGATGGTCCCCGTGGTGTTGTTTACATGCAATGGTTTTGCAGACATCAATTTTGTTTTTGTTGTTTCATACTTCTTTCTGAGATGCTATCAGTGATATGATGGCGTAGCTAGCCTGATCTCAAACAACTTATTTGTACAATTTCTGTAGATAGGGACATTTAAATATGATATGAAAGAGGGTTGGGGTCTGGCAACTGATGGAAAAGTCTTGTTTGGAAGTGATGGCAGTTCAACATTGTATCAATTTGAGCCTCAATCATTTAAAGGTTTGTCTGTCCAATGAAGTTCCTCACTTTTTCTTTCACCTTCTATGTGCAAACCCCTTTCCCAAATAATTTGTGTCCACTTTTCAAACTTGAAAATACTTTGTTTAGTTTATCTCTGTTTGTCTTGCATTTTCATGGAATTTACATTGCCGTATTTGCTGTACGTAGTTGTATCAAAACAAGTTGTTTACTACAAGGGTCATCAAGTACACAATCTCAATGAATTGGAATACATAAATGGTGAAGTTTGGGCTAATGTTTTACCGGTATGTTTTTGTCTGATTACTTATGATTTAAGTTAGAGAAAATATATCTCTTTCCCTTAAATTCTAATTCTAGCCATATTGAAGACTATGTCCCTATTTCTCTGTTAGGATGAATTTTGTTTGAGGTTGGTATTTCTTTGTGTAGACTGACTGCATTGTAAGAATCTCTCCCCATGATGGAAGGGTTGTTGGATGGATTCTCCTCCAAAATTTGAGGTAGTCCTTTTAATATGTTATTGATATAATAGATGAAGTAAATCCCAAGTTGGTGCTCAAAGATTAGCAAACATTAATGATCTTCAGTCATCGCATGACATCAATTTTGTGCTAGTAAACAGTAACGTTTAGATTATTTTGATGTCAAAAACTTATCATTCAAGAACCACATTGATTTTGAAGACCATACTGGGGATTTAGGGTCCGTTTGTTTAAGCTTTTTTAACCAAAGAATTACCTCTTTTTAGTAAATAATCACCTTTTTAGCTTTTATACGTGTTTGTTACAGATTTTCAAAATAATCAGAAGTTGAAAAAATATCAGAAATTTGATTATAATCAGAAAAGCTGTTTCAAATTGCTTCTCATAAAATCAATTATTTCTTTTAACAAAAAACAGTGATTTTTCTTATTGTAAACAAATATGAATTAGCTTCTGTTTTTTTTTAAAAAAACTCTAAATAATAATCACTAGATAATTATATACCAGAATCACTTCTTTTTAAATCTTACACAAACTAGCCCTTACTCTAATAGTAAGTATCTTTGTCCATTTGTTGCTTAAAGTTACATTCAATAATCTATCATATGCAGGAAAGAACTTGTGGAAGCTGGGGAGATTAGTGTAAGCAACCTGAGCCTTCTGATATCTAGAGATAATATTTTGGTCCTAATATTCAGTTTATATATGTTGCATTTTTATATTGCTGCTATAATTTAAAAACAGGATATATAAAACCAAAAATTCTTTAAACCCTGTATCATATATCATTCCTTTTATATTTTAGGATCATGATATTTTGAATGGGATAGCATGGGATGGTGAGCAGAATCGTATTTTTGGTAAGTTTCGACCTTCTAATTTATTCAAACATATTATTTCCATTTCACCCATCTTAGACTTTTTCTTTTTTAACTATTATTATTATGCATGATATCTGATCTGATGATGATAATACTTAATTGGGGTCAAAATGGAAGTGATTTGACTGCAGAATCATACGACTATTAACGTGTTTGGATTTCCCTTTAAAAAGTTTCAAACCATGGTTTTTTACTTTTAGTAACCAAGAGAAATGTTATCAACACTTTCTTTTAAACCCATCTTTTTGCTACTAGCTGAAATTTATTGACACACGAAATTTAAGTTGATCTTACTCTAATAAATCATACTCATAATTTTGTATTTACTAGTATTGAAAAGAGTATTAGAATGTGTTGCTAATGCTCTTCACCAACTAAAATCAAAACACACTACATGTTTTACTTGAAAATGTTAAAGAAATAAAGTGTATGCATGAAATTACTAAGTTAACAATATATATTCTATTTAAAAGAAATTGTCTAGCAATTTTGCGACGTAAACTCCAACTTTTTGTCATGTGAATTTTAATTGTCGTTTGACTGGAGCTATCACTTTTTTTTCTTTTTTCTTTTTTTTTTTTTTTAATTTGTACCAGTAATGCTTCGTAAATTCTCAAGATCACTGTCTATCATGTTTCTTAAATTACCAGTAACTTTAGTATTACTTTTTATATATACTTCTTAAATTTATATCTTCTTTTTTTCATTACATTGCTCACTACATTTATTGTGATTTTCTATCTTTTTCCTCAAAAAATATACATACTTCAAAATGTGAAAAAAATATATTTTTTAAACTATATTTAGGATTACATTTTGCTTTAACCATTTAAAAATATACATACATCAATGATATTTATATTTATTTATTTTTATAAAGATAGTAAATTTATTATTTAAATGGTTAAAAGATAATTAAAGAATTAAATAAGATATTTATAAAAAAAATAAATATTTTTTTGAATTTCATTAGATATATAAATT
>PYAF01003338.1:938622-958388 GCA_007407185.1 Glycine tomentella | reverse complement strand
TGCTGCCCAGTGACCCCACTTTCCACAGTTATGGCACTTGCCCTTCTTCTTCTTCTTGAAGATAGGCTTTTTGGCCTCTAACTGTGAAGAGAATTCACCTTTTGGTGGCTTGGACTTTTTCTGATATTTATAGGAATGTGAAACTAAGTTGGCAACTGACTTTTGTTGTCCTACTTGTTCCAAACTCTTCCTACAAATGATCTTCAATATGAATGTATCTTTTTAATTCATCCACCCCTATCTATTCTTTTAGTCTGTGCATGTCAGTCTTAAAAGAATTCCATTCAGCAGGTAGCTTACTCAACACAAGACCAACAAAGAGATTATCAGACAAATCAGAGTTGTCCTCTTTTAGCCTGTTTCTCATATTCTCAAGTTCAACTAATTGAGAAGTGATGCTAGAGTTCATATTGAACTTAAAGTCAAAGAACTTCTCTGCTAGAAGAGTCTTAGAAAGCCTCTCTTGTTTTTGAAATTGACTGTTTAAGTGATCCCAGATCTCTTTTGCAGTCTTATACTCACTATAAGTCATAGCTAAACGAGGAGTTAAATAGTTTAATAAATAATCTCTACAAAAATCTTCATCTTTAATCCATTGATATTCATTCACATTTTCAACAGTACATGCAAAATCACTTAAAACAGTATAGAATATATCACGTTCCTTCATGCCAAACTGAACATGAAATTTCCAACCATGAAATTCAGTGACATCAAAAGATTTCAGCTTTATGATATCATGTGAGTTATGTTTTGCCATTTTAATCAAGTAAAAGAGTTAGAAAGAGTGCACCTTAAAATCCTACAAAGTATGTCAAACCTTCTAACTTTTCAAAACAGCACTATAGAGGTGAAATTTGTCAAATTTGACCCCAAAAATGAGTCTGAAGCGCTCAAAAACCTTAGGAACAATGATTTTTGGTTGCCGGAGACTTGCTGAAAAATCACCGGAAAAGTCCGCCGGAGAAGATGAACAGTCGCCGGAAAAGTTGCAGAAACTTCAAACGGCTGTAGCTCCTTCGTTTGACGTCCGTTTTTCGCAAATGACCACTCAAAACGATCGTCTCGATGAGGAGAACAAAACCCACAACGTTTCAACTCACGAAATTGGCTGAAATTTCCAATATCTGGTCTCAAAAGTTGCGGCTGCAAGGTTTTCAATCTCAGATCCCGGTCAATCCTTCCGTCGAAACACGAAAGTGATCACACCCTTGAGTTCCTCTTGATGAGATCTTCGAAACAACACATTACTTGCTCAAATCCGATACACGAAGCTAATACTTCAAGATTGTTGGAGGTAAGGAGGTTTGAGAGAGAAGGGTTTAGTGTTGGGTGCTTGAAGTATTACACCAAGAGACATCTAATTTGGAATGCTCAACAGTGTTACCTCCAGCTTAGGGAAAATCCTAGTAATATAATAGGCTATTGGGCTCCAGCCCATATGGACCCATATAACCATACAATAACCTATTGGGCTTGTATGTGAACATATTAATATTTAATATATATATCAAATATCTTCAACATACCCGCCCTTCGAACTTGAACTCGTGGGTGAATGTTATAAATTTTTTATATTGTTCTTATGATTAAAAAAAAAAAACCCACAATCCAAAATTGAAGTCACTCCATGGAAAGGAAATGTTATTCACTTGTGCCGAAGGTTGGGGGTTTGGGATTCGCGAGTTTGCTGAGATATATACGCATCCAAGGTTAGGGCTATTGTGTGAATTCTTTACATAAAGCATTGTGGGGTGCAAGTATTTTAACATTATTATGACGAAAATGATTGTTGGGAATGAAGGAGGACTTTTTAAAAAACAAGTAATAAAAAAATTATCAAACACAGTCAGGATCCAGAAAATTTATTTAATAGGGATAAAAAAATAATTCATAATATTTCCATAGAAAAAATTATAAATTTTTACAAAATACATATTTTTATGACAAAAATTCTTAAAGATCTAAGTTTTTATAAATTACAACCACCTTCGACACATATCAATTGTGAAATCCTTTATCTCTTATAACTTTTTACTTTTATTTTTAAAAGTAATTGTCTTGTGAGGACAATACTTAATTTTTAATGAGGGTAAAAAAATTTATTAGATGTCTAAGTAAAAGAAAATTGCATGTGGAGAAATTTCCCCCCGTAGAGGTGTGAGTACATTTGCCACTAAAGTAAGCAGAATGGTTTTAAAAATTATTTACATATCATGGATTATTTTTGCTACATAGGATAATAGAAAAAATGTCACCGAAATTTTGTGCTCACTTAACAAGAGGTGTCAACTTGAGTGGAACAACTTTATTTTTCTATTTACATCGATTGTTTCTACAACCGATATAGAAAAATACTTTTTTACAACAACAAGGAGAAACAATGGATGGAAAAAAGTGAGACAAAAGCAACATATTGATCCACTCAGGATGACATCTTTTGTTAAGTAAGTACAGAACCCCATTAAAAGTGATGTTTCATGTTATCCTAGGTGGCAAAAATAGTTTGTCACATGAAAATAGTTTTAAAATCACTATTTTAGTACGTTTGTTCAGTTTGTGTTGTTGTTTTGGCAATTGTTTAAGGGGGCATTGGAAGTTGTTGATCACAAACATTACATCATCACTTAATTTCCAAAATAGACGAAAAATATTAAAACACTAGACAAAATAAAAGTTTAAAGACTAAGAACGATTGTCAAAAAATTCAAGAACGAAAATCATAAATTTGAAAAAACTTAAGGATAAAAAAAATACTTTATCCAAAATTATATTAACTTTAGGCAAAACAAAAGTGAAACTATCATGTAATAAAAATATTTTTTCACTATTATATATAAATATTTTAAAAATAATGTTTTTTTATTAATTATATATAAAATTTATGTGTTTTTCAAATTAAATAGAACCTAAAGAACAAATACAGAGCTAAACACTTCATTAACAAAAATAGTACATTATTTGTTCATTCCAAACATTTACCAACATTTATTATTTGTTTCTATCTTTTTTATTATTTCATATATATATATATATATAATCCATCATATCTACCTTTCTTTGTCAAAGTATTGCATAGCTTTTGAAGTGTTCACAAATCATTTTTTAAGGCTTAATATTATTTTTGATCTATTAAGTTTCACTCTTGTTTTATTTTTTTATACTTCAAATCCCATCATATCATGCAAGAGCGTCACCACCTCCATCACTTCACAAAAAAACCAATATGAATTCAACCTTAACCATAGAAACTAGTTCAGATCTAAACAAAACACCACCACCCACCACCTACTACCCCCATTAACACCCATTTTTGGCAAGTTTTGCAAGGTCAACCACCACCATCACCAAATTCGAGCCAACCAACACCATCTTGAAGATAATTAAGGGTTGAGGTGGGGGGGAGATGAGAAAGACACAAAATGATTAATAATCAATATATAAAGAGGTGTAAGGATTTAGGTCTTCCGGAAGATTTACTTACACTACTAGAAAAAATGATTTTAACATCGCCTTGTTAACATCAGTTATGATGAAAACCGATGTTAACAAAAATGCAGTGACACTTTCATAAATCGAAATTAATGCACTCAAGTTAACACTGATTTTTTCAAAAATCAATGTTAATGAACTCATGTTAACATCAGTTTTTGAAAAACCGATGTTAACGTACTCATGTTAACATTTGTTTTACGAAAAATTGATGTTGAGTGTCATGATTCAACAACGGTTTTACCAAAAACCGATGTTGTGGTTCAACCTAAGTATCACACATTTCATTTTTCTTATCACATTTTTTCTCTCACACTTGAAAAACAACGCAACCATTGTCACCATAGCCCTAGTCGTCGTCACTAGTTTCGACTTTGTTGTCGTCGTCATTTGAAGTTGTTGCCACTGCCGTCATTGTCACCTCTCTTCGTGATTGAGCTTTGTTAATATAAGGTTTTTCCCGGGTTGCGTCGATTGGTTTTGGTGCCATCACTGTTCACTGTGCAACCTAAAACCTACTCTTAAAAGTCATTTATGTCGCTCGTCACAGTCCCGACAATGCTTTTCTGCCACCGTCGCGGTTCAAACTTGAAAAGGTGCATTTTCATTCAAGAACCTGTCTTGCTCTATATTGTATTGTTCTGAACAAATGAAAGTAAAAGACTATGTTTTTATCTATTTCACGAGTCTTGACTCTGTATCTTTCATCCATCGCGTATGTGATTGATTTTAGAAAGGCAGACACATTATGTTATATGATGTGATTGATATTCAGATATGTTTGCTAGTTAGACCCCCAATTCAAGAGTTCAAACCATGATGAGTGTTATGTGATAATGTGAATGTGTATTATTGTGGGTCATAGTTACTAGAATTTTGTTTGCAACAGAAATATGTCTTAAGCATTTTTGGCTTTGTTTGAACTTTCCCTTGCAGCTTGATATATCAAGGTATTCATTTTGAAATGGAACCAATATTTTTATTTGTGAGCTTATTTGTTCTTGGATTTAGTGACTCTTGTGCCGTTTTTTGGACATTTTTGTTGAACTTACTTCTATTGTGTTTAAATGCAGTGTAAGTGTTTCGAGTGAGCAAATGTACTACTTTATTCAAGTGTTAATAGTTCAAGTTGCATGGTTTCATCATTCATGCTCGTAGTTCTTTGTCTTTCCAATTATTTATCTATTTTTCTGTTTGCTTTCTGATGTTCTGGAAGAGTTTGGTGGCTCAAAAGTAGTCAACTTGATGCATCATTGTGATTGATGCTATACCTTAATCATTTCATTTGTATATACTGAAAAAATGGATGAGATTATTTAAGCCTTTGAAGGAACACGAAGAGTTCTTCTATTATTAATGAACCTCATTAGCTAGCTATCACTATGAGTATCTGTATGTATATATGTTTGATGCATTTTCTTTCAAGTTACGGTGCATTTTCTCAAACTGGATGCAGGTGCCATTTATTAGGCATTAATTGTATTGGGAATCTGTGTGCATGAGCACTATATGGAAAACTTCAATTTTTACTACCAATGATCTTATTATTTTCTTTTAATTTTTATACTAAAATGGAAAAATAAGAGGATGAAGCATAAATGTGCAACCATGATTCGAAGTTTTAAAAGAAGTCAGTAACTATGAGTAAGAAAGAATCTGGGGGATGGATGGAAAACAGATACAAAAATACTTTTGTTGTGTATGGAAAAATTAGGAAAATATAATTGTACATTAGCTTTTCTTGCAGGGTATGTATGACACGTTTTTGGTTGGTAAATGGTGTTTTCCAAGTCATTATTGCATATTCATATGCATGCTTTTGATCCATTGCTGAAAATGTTCTAGGAAGATTTCTGATATGTGAAGTCTATTGGGAGTGTTATTTGTCTCAGCTTATGTTTAACCTCATTTCAAACTCTAACCAAAGTATTCTATTTATATGATGTCAAATCTTCAAATGCACACATTTATTTCTTGCTTTTGTCCTAAATCCTACAAACTTGACTTATAGTGTGCCATTGTTTTTTACTTAACTATCTATCCATTCTCTAAATAAATTTGTCTTTCTAATCAATTTCTTTTTTATTGAAAATTTCTTTATTGTATTTATCACTGTAATTGGTAGGCAGTTTTCGTTTTCCTGTTTGCATCGCCATCACAACATTCATTGTTCAAGATACTTAGTGACCATCTTCATAAGTACAAATGTCTTTCATACTCTTTTGAAACTCTTTTTTGTTATGAATGCTCTTATAACTTGTTTTATGTGATTAATGACTATTGTTTTATATACAAATTATGTTCATTACGAACGAACCTTAGTTTCCCGTTTGAGATTCCATATAATGATTCTTTCGGACAGTTTGGGAAGAGTCATTTTTTATAGTAGATTCATACGTATAAATTAACTTTATTTTCTTAAATTTGATGAAATTTCGGTATAGTGCATTTCACTTTGTTCTTCGGGTGCATACTTGATTGTGGTGGAATTCATCTCACCGCTTTTCATTTCGTGTACGTGGAGATCAATGCAAAATCTTGCCAAAATTTTGTCAAATCTAAGAAAAGACAGTTAACCTTTACATATGAATCTACTATAAAAAAAATGTCTTCCTGAATGGGATAGAGTCACACCTTTAATGAAAAAAGTGATATTTTCATGCATGGAATAACTTTGTGAGTATCAGAGAGTTATTAATTAGATGGATCAAAGTTGGATGAATGCAAGTCGCATGAGCCCTGCGTATGAGGAAGGCGTTGAACATTTCTTGGAATTTGCCTCTGAAAGAAATCAACTAGATGAGGATGAAGAATATTTTTGTCCTTGTATAAACTATTTGAATGGGAGATGACAAGTACTAGACAACATACAAAACATCTTCTGTGTGATAGGATTAAGAAGAATTATACGACATGGATATGACATGGTGAATTGACACACATGCAGAGGGGGTCCCAAACTGAACTGGTTGATATATAAATAATGAGAGATCGATTAGAGGATATGATTCATGATCTTGGATAAGAGTTTTTTCAACAATCAAATGCCCCTATGTATGATGCATTAGAAATTGATTCAAAGAAGCCTTTGTATTTGGGTTGCAAGAAGTCTTTGACGTTGTTGTCAGCGATTTTAAGTCTAGTTTATATCAAGGCCATATATGGGTGGAGTGACAAAAGCTTCACTTTACTACTTCAGGTAGTGCAAGATATGCTTCTAGAGGAAAACACGTTGCCAAAAAGTTACTATCAAACAAAGAAGATACTGTGTCCGATGGGTATGGAGTATCAAAAAAATTCATGCAAGCCCTAATGATTGTATACTATACAGACATGAGTTTGAAAAAATGCATACATTCTCAAGGTGTGGGGTATCACGTTACAAAATGAAGGATAATGACGAGTGTATCAGTAACAAAAGCACAAGTAAAGGCCCCCCATTGAAGGTGTTATGATATCTTCCGATCATTCCAAGGTTTAAGCGTCTATTTGTTGATGGAGATGACGTAAAAGACCTTACATGGCATGTAGATGGGAGAAACTACGATGGAATGCTTCACCATTCGAATGATTCCTCCTAGTGGAAGAAGATTAATCGTTAGTATCTGGATTTCGGCTAAGTGCTAAGAAATCTTAGACTTGGACTTGCCACTCACGGAATGAATCCCTATGGTAGTTTAATCACTTAGCATAGTTCGTGGTCTGTTTTGCTCGTAATTTAAAACTTGCCTCTTTGGTTCTACAAGAAGCGAAAATACATGATGTTGTCTATGATGATATCTGGCCCAAGACAGCCAGGAAATGACATCGATGTTTATCTCAGTCCCTTGATTGAAGACTTGACAAAGTTGTGGGGCGAGGGGATTGTCGTGTTTGATGGGTATCGAAATGAGACCTTCAAGTTGCATGCAATGCTATTTTGTATAATTAATGACTTTCAAGCATATGAGAATTTGAGTGGATACACTGTTAAGGACCATCATGCATGCCCTATCTGTGAACAAGACACGAGCTACGTACAACTGAAACATGAAAGAAAAATAGTATACACTGGACATTGACTTTTTCTGAAACCTTATCACCCTTACTGTCGATTGAAAAAGGCTTTTAATGGAAGTCAAGAGCATAAAAGTGGGTCGATACCGTTAACTGGTTAGCGGGTTCTTGAGCTGGTTCAAGACATCAATACTGTATTTGGAAAACCAAAAAGAAGCTGACAAGTAAAACTTGCATATTGAAAATGAGGTCGATATTGTTTGATCTTTCATATTCGTCTGATCTAGATGTTAGACACTATATCGATGTTATGCATGTGGAGAAAAATGTGCGTGACATTGTCATTGACAAGCTTCTCAACATTCAAGGCAAGACAAAGGATGATTTGAATACTCTTCAAGATCTACCAGAGATGGGTATACGTGAACAATTACATCCAATGTCTGATGGTAACAAAATATACTTGCCTCCAACATGTGATACTTTGTCAAGAAAGGAGAAGACAAGTTTTTGGCAGTGTCTGTGCCGTGTCAAAGTGCCACAAGGATACTCTTCAAATATTAAAAGCCTTGTGCAGCTAAAAGATATGAAATTAGTTGGCTTAAAGTCTCATGATTGCCACATCTTGATGCAACAATTGTTACCGTGGCGATTCGAGACATTTTGTCTAACAAAGTGATACATGCCATAACTCACATGTACTTTTTCTTCAATGCCATTTGTAGCAAAGTCATTGACCCTATAAAATTAGATGACTTGGAAGACGAGACAACTATTATATTGTGTCAGTTGGAGATGTATTTTCTCCTTCATTTTTCGAAATCATGGTTCACTTCATCTGGTAAGGGAAATTAAATTATGTAGTCCCATTTATTTACGATGGATGTACCCGATTGAATGATACATGAAGATCTTAAAAGGGTATACAAAGAACCTACATCATTTTGAAGCATCCATTGTTGAAAGTTACATTGTAGAATAAGTTATTGAATTTTGTTCAGAGTACATTGAAAAGACAAAACCTGTTGGGCTTCTCGAGTCTCGCCATGACGAGAGAGTGAGAGGTAAGGGTTCATGAGGGTTGCATGATATAACTCCAGGTCGAATTGCTACAAGCTCATTTGTATATACTGGATGACAATAATGAAGTCCTGTCATTCATAGTTCGTCACAAAGCCTTCGTCAAGGAAAGTAACCCAAAAATGACCAAGAATAGGGTGTTGAAATAGCATAACAAGACTTTCCTAAATTGGTTTAAATATACAATCTTTGGTGATGATAATGCTTCTGAAACGTTAAGGAAGTTAGCAAATGGGCCTAAAAGAAATGTTAGAAATTGGCAGGGATACGATATGAACAAGTTGTAAAATATAGGAACACTTCACACTTAACCAAGAGGGGGGTGAATTGGTTAGGCTTGGTAATTTAAAAATTTATTAATCAAAATCAGAGTTTTTGCCCTTTTGGATCTTTATCACAAACACAACCAAGAACCTTTATCCAAGAATCCACCCAAGAGATGTAATGCTTCAAGAATTAAGTAGTTAATAAGCATTAATAAAAACCAATCAAATATGCAGAATTAAACAAACACACAAGGAATTATACTGGTTCACTTCAAACACTATGAAGCTTCATCCAGTTTTCTTCTACTCAACACTAGAGTAGAGTTCCACTATTGCAAATTTTAGTTTTTACAAGATTCTTACAAGTCTCTCTTTATCAACCCTAGATAAAGTTCAGAGATCTAAAACCTAATTAGATCCTTAGAGACCAAACCCAGCTGAGAACACTACCCAGCAACACTTAGAGAAACACTATCTCTAAAATACAAGCAAGAACCTAAAATACAATAGACAAGGCAATACAAATTTCAACAAAGGATTACATCATTCAAAGATTAAGGAAAGAAATCACCTGATGATCCAAAGATTGATATGCATGAAATGATTTTACCAGGTTAATGCAAACAACAAATTCAGAACATAGCTTTCCTTGATCTTTGAAAAGAAAATCTTGCTTCACTCAATCCTTAAACACCAATACGAGTTTTGTGGAAGCAAGAGCTTTGTGAATCCAGAAAAATCACTTAGAGAATGTTTAGAAATCTTTAGAACTCTCAGAATTCAAATTACTCAAGTTGGGAAAACAGCTGAGCAATGGTTCTATTTATAATAATTTTTGTAATCGCTTGTAATTGATTAAATGCGCTCTTGTAATCGATTATTTAGCATATGTAATCGATTATATACGCTCCTGTAATCGATTAAAGTGTTCATAAGGATTCTGGGTAACCACAACGAGCAATTAAATCGATTATCCCGATGCGTAATCGATTAATTCTGAAATATATATAAACATGAATGTACTGTGTAATCGATTACAATAATGGGTAATCGATTATATCCGAAGATATGAAAAATATGTTTGAACTACGTAATCGATTACAGTAATTGGTAATCGATTAAGCCAGAGTGATGATATAAACTGTATGAGTAATGTAATCGATTACAGATGAGTAGTAATCAATTAAATAAGTCACTAAGGCAAATTCTAAGTGATCAAAGACAAAATAATCGATTATTCCGATAGTGTAATCGATTATACTGTTCTTAAGAATTTTCCAGAAAGCATTAAGAACAAAATAATCTATTCTTTGCTTATATTAATCGATTAAACCAGTGAAATGCTTTTTTTCCAAAAACACTTTGTTTATTTCAAAATTCAAAATAATTTCCTAATGCCTTGTGATTTAATTCCTGAGCTTATGAATGATATGAATGAAATGATTTGGATCATCAGAGAACTTTCTTCCTTTTACATTTGATCACAAGCTTTTCTTCAAATCTTCAAATATGTTGAAAGCTCAAAACATTTCCATGTCTTCAAATCTCTTTATGCTTCAAGTAACTCTCCCTCAAATCAACAATCTCCCCCTTTTTGGCTTTAAACATGCCAAATTTGAAATTGAACAACATTGGGTCTTGTGATTAAATGAAGAGTCTTCATATCATTTTTCTGAACTTTCTTAACACCCGAAAAATTCGAATTCCTTTGCAAGAACAAGTGTTAAAGACATCTTTCGAGCTTAGCATTCATTCTCAACATACATTTGTTCATTGCAGCTTATTTGAGCCCTTAACTCCCCCTAACTTTTCCAGATTATGCAGTTGGATTTTCAGTTCAAAAAATGCATAAAAAAAGGGGCAAACAGAGTAATATGCAGAGCATGCTTAAATTCATTTTTTTCTCCTCCTATTTGGCTTTTTAAAGGCAAAAATGAAAAGCACAACGGATTAATAATGAACAGAAGCATAATTATGCATTAATACTTGAATCAAAAGTACATCATAAGGCTTAAAATTGAAATAAAAAACAGAGTACACGAAAATAGAAATAACTAAGGCCTTAAAAATCTACAGATTCTTTATCCATCCTAAGAGTGACCTCAATGTCATCCAGCCTTTCATTAATCTCCCTAAATGAGCCTTGAACTTCTGCTTTAAAGTCATGATGCATCTGTAGAAGCCCATCCATTTTGGCCAGCATAAGGGATTCAAATTGGGAGTGAAGAGGCTGTTGAGAGGTGTCTCCCTCACTAGCAGAATCAACCATTTGTTCTTCACTATCAGCCATAAATGGTTCTTGTTGTTGAGGCACTTTGGGAGGTTGTCCACCCATCATCCATCCATCAGGAGTCTTGTGAAGTCCAAGCTTGGACAGATGCTTCTCCTGAATGAGGCTGTTGGAAGAATTGGTGTTGTCCACCACTTCATTAGAGACATCAATCCCAAAGTGATTAATGAATCTTGAGACAAGAGCAGGATATGGAAAGGGATAATTGACAAGTCTCTTGGCTTTCATCATTATTTCCTGGAAAATAAGCACCCAATTCATAGGGATGGAGTTTATGAGACCATACATTAATTGTAGGTCCTCATCTGTGGCTTGGGCATGATTGGTTGCCCTTGGGGTTAAGATATAAGTAATAAGATAGTGGAGGAGTCTGTTTTCTGGTGCCATAAGACCAGTGCTTAACCTATTCCTAATGGGTTGATTTGGATCAGTGAGGGATTCCTTATAGGTTCCTATTTTGCTATAGCCCCCTGGGGTTTCCTCAAATTTCCTCTCCCCATCATTGACAATCCCAACAATTGACTCCCACAATTCAGGGGTGATGATCATTTCAACCCCTTTGACAGTGGATTTAAAGTCTTGACCATCCACAGAGCCTCTTCCACATGTGTAAAAGACTCTTACAAGATCAGTGTAGTAAGTACTCTTCATTTCCATGAACCTCCTAAGACCTTGGGTTTCTAAGAGAGCAGGAAAGACAAATCCTTCCTTGATAAACCAGTCAAGGCTTATATATTTGGGTGAGCTGATGGGTTTGGTGGCATTGTATTGCATATAAGTCATTTTATCCGCTTCTTTGGTGAACCAAAGACTCAAACGATCAGGTGGAAGTTGGGGTTAAGGGTTAGAGGAAGATTCACCCACCTTTCTTTTCCCAGTCCAAACTCTTTTAGGTGCAGACATATTGAAGCAGGTAATGAAGGACAAGAAAAGAAGGAATATTGAGAATAGAAAGCAAGAGAGAAAGAATTTTTGGTGCAAGGGATAAATGAGGTATAAAATCACTATATATAGGCAAGGATGAAACACTTAACGTTCATATTTTTCAAAAATATAGTTGTTATAGACAGTTAATGGAGGTTAATGATGATTTGGGCATTACAGATACCCAGAAAAACTGTCAGAACTCACATAACAGCTTGAATAATCGATTAAATTCATGAGTAATCGATTATTTTAGGACAGCAGATTACAAATTTTGCACAGTGTAATCGATTAATCCGTTAGGTAATCGATTACTTTTGAGCTTTCCAGAGGTTAAAGATAACTTGTAATCGATTATATGACCCATTAATCGATTATATACATCAGGATAGCAGTTCAGTCATGGATCAAAGCCTTTGTAATCGATTATCCGAGTGGTAATCGATTATTTTAGACATGTAGATATTTTAAAGCTTTAATGTAATCGATTACAAAGTAATGGTAATCGATTGTGGCAGTGACAAATTCAGTTTTATCTTGAGTTTTAAGCATGGTAATCGATTATCCCGATAGGTAATCGATTACTTCCGAAGGAACAATTTCTAAATCATTGAATAATAATCGATTACAAGTCAAGTGTAATCGATTACTTGAGCTTAGATTTCATACATAATGTAAGTTTTAATGATTTTAATCAATTAATACGTAGTGTAATCGATTATTTCCTTCAGATTAGCAAAAAACAGAGCATTCTGCAACATGGTTTAGCTTTTTCATACATATTATCAATCAAAATGGCAAGAGGCTTTGAATATATGGCACGAATTATGTAGCAAACAAGCTAGTTAATGTTATTTTCACCAAGGATTCCTAGCATGTTTCTAAGAGTGTAAAATCTATCTTTAGGCAAAGGTTTTGTAAATATATCAGCAAGTTGATGATGTGTATCAATGAATTCTACCTTGATATTGCCTTTCTGCACATGATCTTTTATAAAATGATGTCTAATCTCAATATGTTTGGTCCTTGAGTGCATCACAAGATTCTTTGAAATATTTATAGCACTTGTGTTATCACAGAGTAATGGTATCTCCTTTAGATCAACTCCATAGTCTTGCAATTGTTGCTTAAGCCATAGACTTTGTGCACAGCAACTACCAGCTGAAATGTACTCAGCTTCTGCAGTTGATAAAGCTACACAATCTTGTTTCTTGCAGTGCCATGAGATGAGTGAACTTCCAAGGAGATGACAAGTTCCACTAGTGCTTTTCCTATCAAGTTTGCATCCTGCAAAATCAGAATCTGAATAACCAATAATGTTTATAGATGCACCCTTAGAATACCAAAGCCCAACTTTGGGTGTTGCCTTGAGATATTTGATGATCCTCTTGACTGCTGTAAGATGAGACTCTTTTGGATTTGCTTGGTATCTAACACACAAGCAAACACTTAGCATGATGTCCGGTCTGCTAGCTGTCAAGTAAAGTAATGATTCCTTTATACTTGGATTCATCTACTTTCTTTCCTTTTTCATCTGAGTCAAGATAGGTTGAAGTTGCCATAGGAGTTGCAGCATCTTTGCTTTTCTCCATTTCAAACTTCTTGATCACTTCAAGGCAATACTTGGATTGATTGAGAAAAGTCCCATTCTTCATTTGTTTAACTTGAAGTCCTAGAAAGAATGTTAACTCTCCCATCATAGACATCTCAATTCATTTTGCATAGCTGCAGAAAATTCTTTACAAAGTTTTTGATTAGTTGAACCAAAAATAATATCATCAACATAAATTTGAACCAATAAGAAATCATTGCTTTGTCTTTTGATAAACAAGGTTTTATCAACATTTCTCCTTTGTGAAAGATTGTTCAAGCATAAATTTGCTTAACCTTTCATACCATTGTCTAAGAGCTTGTTTCAAACCATAAAGTGTCTTTTTAAGTTTATAAACATAGTTTGGATGTTTGAAATCAGTAAACCCAGGAGGTTGTTCAACAAAAATGTTCTCCTCAATGTATCCATTCAAAAATGCACTTTTAACATCCATTTGAAAAAGTTTGAAACCCATTATGCATGCATATGCAAGTAGTAGCCTAATAGCTTCCAACCTTGCAACTGGAGCATAAGTTTCCTCATAGTCAATGCCTTCCTCTTGGCTGTAACCTTTAGCAACCAATCTAGCCTTATTTCTGACTATAATTCCACTTTCATCCAGCTTGTTTCTAAAAACCCATTTTGTTCCAATAGGCTTGATAGAAGGAGGTCTAGGAACAAGTTCTCAAACTTCATTTCTTTTAAATTGATTTAATTCTTCATGCATGGCATGCATCCAATGTTCATCATTCAAGGCATGATTGATATCTTTTGGTTCAATTTGAGAAACAAAAGCCATATCACAACATAAATTCCTAAGAGAAGATCTAGTAGAGACTCTCTTTGATACTTCACCAATTATGTTATCTAGTGAAAGATCTCTTGTGGTTCTCCACTCTTTAGGCATTTGACTTGGAGTTGATGGACCTTCTTCAGCACTAGGTTCATTCTTTTCATTGATTGACATTTTCTCAAGTTGAACATTCTGTTCTATTTGACCTGCATCTTCATCACAAGCTTTTTCCTCTTTTGAGGCGTTAGACTCATCACAAATTACATGGACAGATTCTTCTATGCACATGGTTTTTTTTATTGAAGACTCTATATGCCTTGCTTTGTAATGAATATCCAAGAAAAATGGCTTCATCAGCCTTTGCATCAAATTTTCCTAGTGATTCCTTTCCATTATTTAAGACAAAGCATTTACAGCCAAAGGTTCTTAAGTGAGAAACATTGGGCTTTCTTCCTTTATACAATTCATAAGGGGTTTTCTTCAATATAGGTCTTATGAGTAATCTATTTAAGGTATAACACAGTGTTTACAGCATCAGCCCAAAAATATTTTGGTAAATTTGTCTCATTTAGAAGTGTTCTTGCACATTCTTCAAGTGATCTATTTTTCCTTTCCACAACACCATTTTGTTGGGGTGTTCTTGGAGCTGAAAAATTGTGGTTGATTCCATTTTCCTCACAGAAATTTTCAAAATGCTCATTTTGGAATTCTCCACCATGATCACTTCTAATTGAGACAATTTTACATCCTTTTTCATTTTGAACAAGTTTGGCTAGTTTTCTAAAAGAATGGAAAGCATCACTCTTGGATTTCAAAAACAAAGTCCAAGTGAATCTAGAGAAATTATCTACAATAACCAGTCTATAGTAATTGCCCCCTAAACTCATAGATCTTGAAGGACCAAATAGATCTATGTGCAAAAGTTCAAGTGGTCTAGAGGTGGAAACAATATTTTTACTTTGAAAAGATGTTTTAGTTTGTTTCCCCTTTTGACATGCATCACATAGTTTGTCCTTCTCAAATTTGAGTTTTGGTAGGCCAATGACTAAGTCCCTTTTTATGAGCTTATTCATATGATGCATATTGGTATGACTAGCTCTCCTATGCCACAGCCATGTTTCATCTATTTTACTCATCAAGCATGTGGTTTTGTCAAATAATGCATGGTCTATAGAAAGCAAGTAAACATTACCTTTCCTTTTGCCAATGTAAATTACCTTTTCACTCTTACCATCACAAATTAAACAGCAATCTTGATTGAAGGAGATTTTATAGCCTTTGTCACATAATTGGCTAATGCTAAGTAGGTTACATTGCTTATTTTGGTATTCAAGCTATCACCAATGCTACCTTCACTAATGATTTTTCCTTTGTTGTTATCTCCATAGGTGACATAGCTCCCATCTTTAAAAATAAGATTTTTGAGCAAGGACATATCACCGGTCATATGTCTTGAGCATCCACTATCAAGATACCATAGAGAAGAGCTTGCTCTAAGACATACCTACAAAAGAAACAAATTACTTAAAGGGAGAAGGTACCCATTTACTTTTGGGTCCAAGTGGGTTAGCTGTTTTCTTTTTCTTTTCTATCCAAATGCACTCCCCATTTGGGACATAAAACCTTCTTGCAAAACAACGGTAAGCTGTATGACCTCCTTCCATACAATAGTGACAAGTTACAACATTGTATGATTTTCTAGAGAACCTCTTTTGATTGACTCTTGACTTCTTCTTTTTCTTCTGTTTTGGAGGTATAAATGTAGTCTTTTGGACATTTTTAAAGCTTCTTTTATACCCCAAACCAGAAGTATCACCAAACTGTTTTTGGGCACTCAACATATCATCTAAATCACATTTTCCTTTGTTGAGTTTTTCCAAGATGTCAATCAGTTCTTGGTTCTTTGAAATCAGCTGCAAATATTTTTCTTCTTGATTTATTCTATACTCATCAAACACTTTTTGCAACATTTCATACTTGTCACTAGATGTGGAGGAAGAGGTGCAAACACATCCACTTGATTTGTAGCTTGAAGTAAGTTTCTCATTTTCTTCCTTCAAGTTACAAACTTCAGTTTGCAAATCCATTATTTTAGCAAGATGATCCTCAATATTCTTTTTAAGCTTGTCATTTGATTTAGCTAGCTTTTTGGCCTCTTTGTACATTTCTTGAAAAGCAAAAATAGCTTGATTAAGTTCAGATGTTACCTCATCATCTTCATCTAGAAGATCATCATTTTCTTCATTGACAATTGAGGTGAGGCACATGTTGGCTTCTTCTAATTCAGTAGAGGATTCAGAGGTTGAAGATTCATTGTCTTCCCATGCAATGTATGCTCTTCTTGCTTTAGCTTCCTTCTTGCCTTTGCTGTCTTGTTGTTGCTTCTTCAAGTAGACTGAGCATTCTGATTTTATGTGGCCAGGTATGCCACATTCAAAGCAAGTAAAGTTGTTGTCAACCCTTTTATTGTTGCTAGAGCTGTTGTTGGTGGAATTGTTCTTGTTATTTCTTGTAAACCTTTTGCCCTTGTTCTTCTTCAGAAATTTGCTGAACTTCTTTACAATCAAGTTCATGCTTTCATCTTGTTCTTCATCACTAGAGTTTTCATCCTTCTCTACTTTAGGTGCTGCAGTTTTCAGTGCTATTCCCTTGCTTTTTCTTTCTGCATCTTCACCAAATGTTAGTTGAGACAATTCAAACTCATATTCAAGTAACTTACCAAAGAGAGCAGCCATAGTCATTTTCGAAAGGTCTTTGGATTCCTTGATGGCTGTTACTTTTGGTTGCCAAGCTCTAGTAAGGCATTTCAAAATGTTGATATTCAATTCTTCAGCATCAAATGTTTTTCCAAGGCCTAAGAGATGATTCACTATATGTGTGAACCTTGTTTGGAGCTGAGAAATTCTTTCATTTTGATTCATCTTGAACATTTCATATTCATGAATCAAAGAGTGCTTCCTTGATCTCCTTACTTCCTCAGTTCCCTCATGGGTGATCTCAAGCATCTCCCACATTTCCTTGGCACTTGTACATCTAACAGTTCTGAAAAATTCATCAGAGAAAAGGGCAGATGTTATCATGTTCTTAGCTTTAAAATCATATTGAACAATTCTTTTTTCATCATCATCTCATCCCATCCCAATCCTTGGGAATCATGTTATTATCTATCACTTTGATGGGCACCCTAGGACCCTTTTCTATAGCATTCCATGCTCATAGATCATTGGATTGAATAAAGATCTTCATTCTATTTTTCCAAAAACTGAAATGCTTCCCCTCAAACAAAGGAGGTCTGTTTAAGGATGCACCTTCCTTGAAGGTTATTTGTGAAGTATTCATTTTGAAAGGAAAGTGATCTTGAGTGTCTTACAAGACCTAGCTCTTGATGCCAATTGTAAAATATAGGAACACTTCACGGCAAAAGAACCTAAATGGTGTTTTTTTACAAAATATTTACCGATAAGGGGTTGTTTCAAAACTATTTACAAAACTGGGGCTGTGTAACATAAATTATTTACCAAAATGGGGCTGTGTAACATGCCTGAATTAGGCATGTTACAACACGCCTAGATTGGGCGTGTTGTAACATGCCTAATTCAGGGATGTTACAGCTGCCCCAATTTGGTAAATAAGGCCCCCTCGCTCCGCAGTTTCTTCATATCTTGGCTTCCGGTGTTCTCTGTCTCTGCTAAACTGCCAACCATTCTGGTATTTTGTGGTTTTTTCAGAGATTTTTGAAGTTGTTTTGAGTAACGAGAAGCATGAGTTCAAGTGGTGATTCTGTTCACGTTTGAGGGGTCAGGGTTTGCTGGGCATGGTTACGTTGTGTTTAGGGTATGGTCATGTGACGTTAGTTTGTGGTTAAGGGTTTAGGGTTTGGTGGGCATGGGACGTGACGTTTGGGCCAGGGTTGGGGTAGGGTTAGCTTTCATGGTCATGTGACGATGGTTTGCAGTTAATGGTTTAGGGTTTGGTGGGCATGGTATGTGACGTTTGGGCTAGGTTTGGGGTAAGGTTAGGTTTCATGGTCATGTGACCATGAAACCTAGGGTTGGGTTGTGACATCTATGGTATGTGACATTTAGGCTAGGGTTGGGGTAGGGTTGGTTTCATGATTTTGGTTTCAACTTGGCAAACTGCTTCACCTTCTTCATCAGCTCATGCTCATAGTCCTCAGAGTAACCCTTTAATCCCCGCAAACTGCTTTCAACAACTTGGCAAAACGAATGCAGCAAAGCACTTGTTCCAACTGTGATCAGTGAGGACAGTGGTGTTAGTGTTGTCCTTCCAAATGCCCCAAAACCAAACCTTTCTCACCTAGAAAAGATTCAACTATTCCCTCTAATAGGAACATACAGTTCCCTTGTGGCCATGGCTCATGCGGAATGAACTCACGATATGGCAAGGACTACTATGCCTACCCCATCAACTTAACCAACATCAACAGTAAATCATTAACCATTAACCTGAACCCCCCAAACCCTAAAAGCATGAACCTCGACGTACATTGTTTTGACTTGTGCCAAGTCCATCATCATATAGACAGATAAGCAACAAAACATAACAAGAAAAAATCACGCTGACCCTGTTATCGAAGAATTAGTGACTTGACTGACCTGGGGAGTCGAATAAAATCACTGGTTAAAATGAGTTTTTCATTAGTTGTTTCCACTTGTGGCAAGTCCATCATCATATACACAGCACCAATCACTCTCTTCACTCTTCACTCTGCATTGAGATTTTGAATGTAGGCGAAATCCCTGGATCTAGTGGCCAGTGAATCACTGATCAAAAAGAAGAAACTTTGAGATTTTGAATGATGGAAGGAAGCTGAGATACATGGTGTGTTGGGTTTAGGGATTGGTTGGGGTTTAGGGGTTGGGTATTCGGGTGAGGGGTTAGGGTTGTGTTGGCAGGCGTACATGGTGGTTGGGGTTTAGGGTTTGGTTTAGGGTTTAGGGTTTGTCTGGGGTTTAGGGTTTGGCTAGGGTCTTGGGTTTAGGGTTTAGGGATTGGTTGGGGTTTAGGGGTTGGGTATTCAGGTGAGGGGTTAGGGTTGTGTCGGCAGGCGTACATGGTGTTTGGGGTTTAGGGCGCGCCCACCAACCCTAAACCATGCAACCAAAACCATGAAACCAACCCTAGCCCAAACGTCACATACCATAAATGTCACAACCCAACCCTAGGTTTCATGGTCACATGACCATGAAACCTAACCCTACCCAGCAAACCCTAACCCCTCAAACGCGAACAGAACCACCACTTGAACTCATGCTTCTCGTCACTCAAAACAACTTCAAAAATCTCTGAAAAAACCAAAAAATACCAGAATGG
>PYAF01003338.1:886543-929046 GCA_007407185.1 Glycine tomentella | reverse complement strand
CTCGGCCAGTCCACGCTGTTAGCGTGGCATCTCACGCTGTTAGCGTGAGATGTTCGAAACTGTTTTCTCCTTCTTTTCTCAACCATTTTCTTAAGCTTTCTTCAAAGGATTCCAAAGCATATTTATAATTCTTAATCTTATGCTTAATCCGGCTTAATCTAGGCTTAAACACATGGTTAAAATTCCAGATATTACACAAAAATGTGGACTTAGTTGCTAAAAATATGGGATAAGATTAGCTGATAAGATTAACAACAACTTATTCTTAAAAAGATAAGGGATAAGATTAACAACAATTTATTCCTAAGAAGATAAGGTGAGTGAACCATCTTATGTGGTTTTGATTTAGTCAATCAATAGAAAATAAACCAACAATGACAAGAACAATGATACCTCATTTGTTGTCCCTGCTCATGCAACGGTAAGCAACCTTACCACAAAATTCCTACAATCCAAATCATGGATCATACTCCGATCGATCGACCTCTCCCAACTTCTCAAAGAAGGTGTTGTGTCAATATTGTGACAAACCTAGCCATACAGCCAAGGTGTGTTGGAAGCTTCATGGATATCTCAGAAGAAATCCAAAACCTCTGCACGTCATGCTCGCACAATGACTCAACATGTGCCCACTGATTGGATCATGGATTCTAGTGCTACTCATCATATCACCAATGATCTAGATAATCTCCACATCAAAAATTCATACCATGGCCAAGATCAGCTCATTGTAGGAGATGGTACTACGTACTCTTCCCATAGCACATATTGGTAACACCATTTTACACACTCACCATATCTTTTATGTGACAATGTTGGTGCAACTTATCTATGTACAAATCCTGTGCTTCACTCGCATATGAAGCATATATCTCTTGACTATCATTTTGTTCGCGAACAAGTCCAAGCATATTGACTTCAAGTGTCACATGTGTCATTAGTTGGCAGACATTCCACAAAATCGTTTGTAGTTGTGCATTTTCAGGAGCTAGCAACCAAGATGAAGGATTTCAAATGGTGACTTCATCTTGTGGGGGCGTATTGGATAAGCTCTAGCTTAGTCTGTTAATCATATATTCTTCTTATTATACAACATTAGATAAGCGGCTCTAGCTTAATTTGTTAATAATATCTTCGTATTATTATGCAGTGATAAATTGTTAACAATAGATAATTATTATTGTTAGTTTAACACTAGATAATTATTATTGTAGATAATTATTATTGTTTCTCAGCTTTAATTATTGTAATTATCATTTATCATTCAGTTATAATCTGAATTTTTCACCCAAACATACACAATTTTTTTTTACCAAAACATACATCTTATAATTTTATTTACCAAAGCATATGTAACACCCCGTAGGCCTCCGACGTGTTATGATTAATAATATCAGATTAGCGCTTAAAACATAGTTTATAAAACTTAGCGGAAGCATAGAATCGCTTTTCTTGATACATTATGTATGGAATCACAAATATAATTGATATTACACAAACAATAAACATCTATCATGCCCCTACTGATCCAGTTTCTCATATCATACATCATACAGACAGATAACTACAAGACTTAGGTAGATTATCACATGTTCAACAGATATATATATATATATATATATATATATATATATATATATATACTCAAGGAAAGTCTCATATCATAACTCAAGTAGTTCTGTACATATATACATCAGTGTTCACACCACCCTGTGGTGATACAAAATAATAACAGCCCTCCTCGAGGGTATACAGAATTATACATCAAAATAAGATCAAAATAGAGCCTTCAAGCTCTCTCTGCCGCTCCTCAGTCAAGCAGCCTAGTCTCTGCTGGGCCTCTTGCCCTGAGACTGATTTTCTCTTCTAGATGGGTCACCTGAAATCATAGAAAACCCTTACTTAGGGTGAGATAACATATCTCAGTAAGCTCAGGGTTCTTGGGAAATCATTCCCACCCTGGCCCACTAACTCACAATACACACATCAGGCAAACATATCAAACATGGCCCACTGGCCTGGCCCTCTGGCTCTCAATCAACATGGAGCAGCTATATGCTCTATACTAGTGGGAGAGAACCCTCAATGCCTGGCGGAGAACCCTCTACGCCATGCGGAGATCCCTCAACGCATAATCACATGGCAGAGAATCCCTCAATGCCTGGCGGAGAACCCTCAACGTCTAAATACAGGACAGAGAACCCTCAATGCCTGTATTTATCTATTGACCAACAGATCTATCTCAGTCATAGCATACATTCATCCAACACAGATGCACACATATCATTATCAGAAACAGAATAGCCAATGCATGCATCATGAATCATGTCCAACACTCCCCCGGAGTGTGGTGTACAACCAAGTGAGAATTTATCCCCAGAAACACTGAACTTACCTGGTAAGGGATTACTTTGCAGTTCCTTCCCAGGTCTGTGGCTCCCGCAACCAACAGTCTCAGAAGCAAAGCCTAATCAAGGCACATGCATATCTCGTATCAAAATAAGCCCTCAGGCATACAATTCACAGTACATAACATAATAGAATTCCCTTATCCTAGGGTTCAGTCATACTCAGCCCCACACAAGGCTGGTCACAGACCATTCAAGGTCCCTCAAGGTTGAAAGCCAAGCCTCTGAGTCATCTGGACTCAAAACACAATCATACATGGCATAGGTTCCTCAGCCTTAACCTCAATTATCCCTAGAACGGACTGAGTTTCACTCCCAGTCTCGTTCAACTAGCCACTTGGGCTCAGCACAATGCAATCAAGGCTCTAGCCCATCAGAGAACCATCAACAAGTGACTCTACACAAGTCACACAGGCATATACAGAGCCAAGATTCAAAGTCATCAGAATCAAAAACTGAAAGCTAATCCTTCATCTATACAATGCTCTCAACAAGTTTCTTTACAGGACCCTGGGCTAATTCTAGCCCCAACTCATATGGGTCACTATTCATAGAAACCCCCAGGATCAAAATTAAATGGAGAAACTTGAGTATCTTACATCAGTGACGACTCAAAAGATCTCAGGACAGCTTTCCCAAGCTCTAGCGTCCTTTATACGCCGTGGGTCCCCGCCAATCTCAAGTTCTCTGAGTGTTTCCTCTGAGAAAATCACTCCTCACTCAAAGGGGTTTTTCAAGAGCAGAAATTGAAGGATTCAAGCTTTCAAAGGTTTCTCTAGGGATTAAAGGTCATAGGAAGGTGATTAGGCCTAGATATAGGGTCCCAAAAAGCTTGGAACAACCATTAATGGAGGTTGGAGGTCCAAGGAGGAAGAAGAAGCTGTTTTCCCCTTCTTTTTCGCATTTTTGGCCTTATATAGTGCCCCTGACCGACATGCGGCGCCCTTGGCGCCACCTTGGCGCTGATGGTGCTAGCTTCCAGTGCATCTGGCGCCCTTGGCGCCACTCCGACGCTCCTGGCACCAACTTACAGCATCTGTGGCGCTCCTGGCGCCACACTGGCGCTCCTGGCGCCAACTTCTAGCACTGGTGGCGCTCCTGACGCCACACCGGCGCTCCTGGCGCCACTCTGGCGCTCTTGGCGCCACATGTAGAATTAGCCTATGTACCCCCGGTAGTACATAGACTTGTTGGCGCGGTACCTTCTGTTCTGCTTAATTTCTGATATTTTCACTTGCTATAACTAAAACACCTCATGAAGGCACATAAGTTATATACTTTCCAAAAGGAAGCTATTTATTTCTTTTACTCCTTTTTACAAAAAAACCTAGGTTATTATAACATACATGTTTACTATTCACAATGTAAATTCAGATTGGAAGGACCCGAATTTACACTGTGATTTTTTAAAATAATTTCAAAACCCAATTGAGAATTCGGATCCCCCCAACCCGAATTCTGAACTGTTTTTTTTAAGATAATAATAAATAAATAAAGAATTTGATTTGAAAATAATAAAATTAAAGAATATAAATAAGGATAAATTAATTTTAAGTAGTATTTAAACACGCGTACTTGCACATATTAATTAGTTTTGTTATTTTTGTATTTCAATTTTTATTGTTAGAACGTTCCATTATTTTCATTTTATTAAGTGGTGTTTATTATGTTTATCTCCCTATCTCATCACAATTATCATAATGTTTTAGTTTCTCTATATAGTTGCATGTACAAATTAATTTTTTTCTCATTTTTCACAGTAAATAATCAACATTATTTATCATAACTTAAACAAATATAAATATTAAATTATCATTTTTTTATATTATATAATTTTATTAAAAATCTTAAAAATAGCATAAAACAAAAATTATTGAATTATTATTATGTGCAAGTACGCGTGTTTAAATACTACTTAGAATTAATTTTTCCTTATTTATATTCTTTAATTTTATTATTTTCACATCAAATTCTTTATTTATTTATTATTATCTTAAAAAAAATAGTTCATAATTCGGATTGGGGAGACCCAAATTCTCAACTGGGTTTTGAATTTTTTTTTAAAAAATCACAGTGTAAATTCGGATCCTCCCAACCAGAATTTACATTATGAACAGTAGACATGTATGTTTTGGTAAATAAAATTATAAGATGTATGTTTTAATAATTTTTTTTTATGTATATTTGGGTGAAAATTTCGTTATAATCTCCATCTGTATATGAAATATGCTTCTTCATTGAATAAATCAAATACATTCATCTTTTATATTATTGTTTTTATTTTTCTTCCTCTTATTAACAAAAGAGTTTTATTTTATTTGTAGTTATTTTTTCATATATCATATTGATTATTTTATCGATCTATTTTTCATGATTCTAGTTTTTATTTATTTATTTATCTTTTTTGGTTGTTTTATTTTACTTTTTGGAGGACTCAAATTGCCAGATAGTGAACGAGTAATTTTGATGTTATGCTATGTACTTGATGGTTAATGGTTAATGTAAAATAATATTCATGGAGTCATTATAGATTTTGGCTTTTGGAATGACTTATTCTAAAAAAATGCAAGAAGTAACTTATAGATGCATAAATCAACAACCAATAGAAAAATGACTTTGTTTTGATTTCAGGGCCTTCTTTATTATGGAAATGACACCTTACTTGAGTCAACTGGCCTTTATGGGGAGGTAATATTGATCATGTTTTCTTACATTGCATTTTTTTTAATGGATTTTTTACCTTATTTAATTACCTTTCTGCCTTACATTAATTTTTCCGTTAAACAGTAAAATAATTTAATAAATATATAAATTTAATTATTATAATATATGAAATAATGATATTAAATTTGTATGGTTTTTTTATGTATATTAATTAAATTATTGTAATTTATTATATTAATTTTATTAGTTTTTAAAATAATTTTGTAATTGTTGTTAGTAATTTTAAATTTCTAATTTGGATAGAAATATTGTTTGAATAATTTTTTTTGTAATAGTAGACTTTTTTGTTATATGAAATAAGAGATATATTTATTTATTTGTATTTATTTATTTATTTTGGTAAATATAATTATATTAATTAATCTAAAATTATATCAGATGAATAATTGATATATTAAAACCAAATAAAATACATTTAATAATTTCATAACATTACTTAAACATGTTACCTAAAAAGATTAAATAAAGTTGTTTAAAAAAAAAATTCAATAATTAAATTAAAAACTAAAAAAAAAGGAAGTCGTGGAGCATGACACGACTTCAAAGTCAAGTAGCTCAACATGACTCCTAATAAAAAAGAAAAAGAAAAGGAAAAAAATGGAAAATTTGAAAAAAAGAAAAAAAGAAAAAAATAGAAATATTGTTTGATTAATTTGTTTGTCTAATTTATTTAATAAACATAATAATTTTAGTTAATTATGATAACTAAATTTTATATAAGTAATTGTAAAATTAATATAAGATATAATTTAAAAAACGTTGTAAGTTTAATTTAATATAATTTTTATTTTTTTTTATAATTTCAGTAATTTGAAAAGGCAAATAAATTTAATTTTTTTTAATATCATGTAAGTTTAATTTGAAAAATAAAATTTAAATTTTAGGTTGTTTCAAAATTAATAAACTGGATAGTTAAATAATTTAATAAATATCTAAATTAATTATTATAATATATGAAAATTAATTTTATGAAATTATTAAATGTATTTCATTTGATTTTAATATATCAACTATTCATCTAATATAATTTTAGATTAATTAACAATGATATTTATCAAAATAAATAAATAAATACAAATAAATATATATCTCTTATTTCATATAACAAAAAAAGTCTACTATTACAAAAAAAATTATTCAAACAATATTTCTATTCAAATTAGAAATTTAAAATTACTAACATTAATTACAAAATTATTTTAAAAACTAATACATTAATAAAATAAATTACAATAATTTAATTTATATACATAAAAAACCAAACAAATTTAATATCATTATTTCATATATTATAATAATTAAATTTATATATTTATTAAATTATTTTAGTATCCAGTTTATTAATATTCAAACAACCTAAAATTTAAATTTCATTTTTCAAATTAAACTTACATGTGTTATTAAAAAAATTAAATTTATTTGCCTTTTGAAATTACTCAAATTATAAAAAAATTAAATTATATTAAATTAAACAACAAAAGTTTTTAAATTATATCGTATATTAATTTTACAAATACTACTATAAAATTTAATTATCATAATAAACTAAAATTATTATATTTATTAAATAAATTAACCAAACAAATTAATCAAACAATATTTTTATTTTTATTTTTTTCATTTTTTTCATTTTTTCATTTTTTTTTCTTTTTTATTGGGAGTTTTATGGAGCTCCACAACTTTGAAGTGGTGTGATGCTCAACGACTTCCCTTTTTTTTTTCTTTTTAATTTAATTATTCATTTTTTTATTTTTAAACAACGTTAAATGATTTTTTAATATTGCATATTTTTTTAAAATAAATTAACTAACAATTTTAAATTTTGTTTAAGAATATAAATTTGTAATTTCCTACTCAATATATAAATAAATTTATTTGCCTTTTCAAATTACTCAAATAATAAAAAAATTATATTAAACTAATAACAACGTTTTTTAAATTATTTCTTTTTAAATTATATTAAATTAAATAAATAATTACTTCAAATATATTATTTAATTAATTTGAAAAAAAATTGACGAGGTTGTGGGATTTACAACTTTAAAATCGGAAATATATTTTTGACTTCCATTATCTTTTAATTAGAAATAGTTAAAATATTAAAAAAATATACTACAAACAAATGTCAAATGCAAAGTCGTGTCAATCGGCACGACTTACCCCCATATGGGAAATAAAAAAACTTTTACCCCCAAAAACGTAATTAAGTTAAATTTTTATCCCCTTTTGATAAACAAGCCTTATGAAAATAATTTATAAGTAACTAAAATAAATTTGTGTACCAAACAAATAAATCAGATACTTTATAAGTTTTTAGCTTTTTAATTAACTTATGAGCTTCAACTAAATGTATTTAGTAGCTCCTATAAGATTAAATCTTTTGAGTTTAAGTTAGTTCAAAAGGTGTAGGTTGTCCCTCATTTATATATTTTATTTTAACTTTATCTTGTATCGATGTGAGACTTGGATTTTTCCAATAAATATTTTAAAATTTATTCTATAAATCACAATTAGGTTTATTTTCTAATTACAATCTAATCTTGGTTTTCCTAGACATACAATTAATGTTGTTTTTATTTGAAATATTGGATTTAACCTTTCAATTATTTATTGTTTCAGTCATCTGTCCGTAAAGTTGCTCTTCGTACTGGGAAGGTACAGATAGACTCATTTCTTGAACTCTTCCATATACTGATATACATGTTCTAATGCTCAGTTCATTTTGGATTTATAACTGTATTGTGCCTTTGACATAACAAAAAAATAATGATAATAAAAATGGATACTTGCGTTTCTGATAAAGAAAGGAACTTTAATGTTTCAATTAGTATAAAAATATTTTTTATTGTTCATATCAATGTGGCATGCTTATTATGTTTGATTGATTCTTGGACAGTGTTGAAGTTAATGTTTTGTAATTATTTGTGCCATATGCAGGTTGAGATTATTCACAAGATGGATGATTCTTATTTTGGGGAAGGTTTAATTCTCCTCAATAGCAGGTGTGAAAGGCAAATTACGTTGCATTTTGTCTTTCTTTTTTGTTGCTTGCTAAACTTAAAACAATGATTCTATTGCCAATGCATGAGGAGATGGAATAGAAAGGGAAAAATGTCCACATTTTTAAAGAAAGACAGGACTTTGTCGTTAATCGTTTGACATATATTTCGTTATTCTACCTTCTAAATAGCTTCAATAAAAACACAAAATAAAAGCAACTTTACAATTTCTATAAAACCACTTGGAAATTGAGATCTTTTTGGAGCTACCTATTGAATTGTGTTGAAACTAAGGGTTTAAATCCCAGTTTCTTTATTGCTTGCTAGTTGCTACTAAATGTCAAAAGCTGATCACGTTTCCATTAGCACTGGGCCTTGCAGGAGTAAAAGACAATGTGGCTGTCCTTTGCTTTCATGCTGTTTGATTTTGTTATGATAATCCTCCCTCCGTCCCAAAATGACTGATCTTTAAGGCTTTTTTCACATAGACCAATAAAGCTAGCATCCCAACAGAATTAACATTTATTAAGGAATAATTTACGAAAATATTATTGTTCTCTCTTAATTTCAATAAATATAATATTAAATCTTTTAAAAAAACTATATTTATTATATGACAAAATTATAATAGATGTTTCAACATCTTATTGAAAAATGAAAACATCAGTCCATTTGAAACTTTTTTTCAAAGGTTAAAATTACAGTCATTCTGGATGAAGGGAGTACTTAAATAACTGACTTTGTCGTGTTATCTTTTAGTTTCTATTTACTTTTGAAGTAATCAATAATACTTCTAAAACACCGAGTATTTGTGAATTTTTGTGGTAGACATGAAAACTGCATAGTGATTCTACAGTTTTCTGCAGTGTTGCAATTTTATCCCATTGCTTCTGGATGTTGCAGGGGATGTTTACTTTATTTCTACTAAGAAATAATGTGTTCTATTTGGCTTAAATACTCGTGATTAAGACATTAATCATTAAGTTGTTTTCACTCTGACCTTTGATGTTTGGATTTATTCTAATACATTTTTCCGTTGCACTTTATGTAGGCTTTTCCAAGTAACTTGGTTGCGGACAGATGGTTTCATATATGACCCAAAACATTTAAGCCAAGTTTGTTGCTTTACCTTCCCACTCGTTTAATTTTGTCTTTGTCATGGTTTGAGTGATCTGTACTGATTTGATTCAACGAGACTCTAAAGAAAAGTGACAGCATAATCAAGCTATATGAGATTTGCAATCTGTCTGTTGACTCTTCTCTACTTTGTGTAACTATATAAATATATTCTTGTAACACCCCTGTGCACTCGGCGTATTAGCATTATTATTTATCAGATTAGCGCTTAATCACTTTAACTAAAAACTTGCGGAAGCATAAACGAAAACCATATTTCTTGATTACATTATGTATAGAACATAAAATATCTCATCACAATACAAGACAAGCCCCTGCTGATCCAGATCACACAAACATAACCATAGGCAGATAACACAATTATCTCAACAGATATAACAGGAGGAAACATCAATACATAACATAAACTGGTTATGTACATAAACATCATCTGACACTCGAAGTGTCTATACAAAAGAATAAACATCCGCGTGCTTTTGATCTCTAAGATCCTTCCTCACACGAGAGCATACATAACATATACAAATACAAAAGAAATACATGTGTGCACACACACATCTTCCCTTTACAGGGGTACAAAACATCATCAAAACACATCTGAGCCACCCAGCTCTCCTTGCTACCGCACGGCCAAACAGTCACTGTCTCTATTGAGGCCTCCCACCCTGAGACCGTTCCTCTATGCCAGAAGAGTTACCTAAAATAACATAAGCCCTACACAGGATGAGATATACATCTCAGTAAGCTCAGGGTCCTTGGAGGCATCTCCTCCACCCTGACTCACTTTCTATGACACACGTCATCCAGGCATCACAAACATACTGGCCTCCCGGCCCTCATAACAATACAAGCAAGTCATCTAGCTCTAATGTAAGGTGGATCGCATTAACACCAAACCTTAGTGTGAGACCGAAACTCACACCCGTGT
Organism: Glycine tomentella; assembly: GCA_007407185.1. Classification (NCBI taxonomy): domain Eukaryota; kingdom Viridiplantae; phylum Streptophyta; class Magnoliopsida; order Fabales; family Fabaceae; genus Glycine; species Glycine tomentella. The sequence continues at coordinate 918,850 of PYAF01003338.1, read as the reverse complement.
CATCCCATCGGGAGCTACCCCTTACGCCTGGACGCACGTATATGGTACCTCCGAGAATAGGCAATCAACCGCGACGGGACACACCTATCTCTTGGTCTTAAGGATCATCATCACCCTGGGATCTCATCAACCATGAGCAAACCAAACTAGGAGGTGTGCTCTTCTCCTAGGGAGGTCTATATCTATCTAACTGGCCAGAAGATCTAACAACAGGTATCATAGACATACAAGCATACATATCATTATGAGTAATGTAACAACCATCAATGCATGCATCATGAATGCAACCATCACTCTCTCGGAGTATGGTGGAGCACAAGCAGTGGGAAACATCCTCAAGGGACCAAGAACTTACCTGGCAAAGCCGAGCTCTGCAGTTCTTTCCCTGCTTCGTGGCCTACGCCACTGACACCCTTGGTGTCACGCCCTAAACAAGGCATACAAGCTCATATCAACATCAAACAATCAAATAAGCACAAGCATATAACACGGTTCTCAACCGTCTCAATGAAAGGTACCTCATTCCTTTCCAAAACCTCTAAGTCCTCTAACTTAAGGTTCATCAAGGCTCATCACTCACAAGCCATCTCATAGACCCTTAGTGGTCTATCTTGGCCTAGCCAAAACACTAGAGTCCTCACAAGACTTGGTACAAGCCAACACAAAAAGCTCTAAGCTCTATACAGACCATAGCTCAAGAATCCTCATAACGGCTTGAACGGTTCTTTTCATACACAAGACACCGCTCCAAAAGCCTCTCAAGCACATCAAAACAATATATCAAGGCTCTTGCATGTCTCAACATAGCCAAGCAACTCCGCATACCACTATACATGCATAACATAGAGCCAAGAATCAAAGTTCACCAACCTAACATTTGAGAGCTAATCCTTCATCCTCACAACATTCTAAACACATGTTTCTAAAGGACCCAAGGCTAATACTAGCCCAATCACAAGTGGGTCACTATTCATCCAAAACCTCAACTCACAAATCCAACGGTGATTCTCGAGTTTCTTACCTCAATGACGATAAGGAAGGCCCAAGGACGACTCCCCCAAGCACGGGTATCCACGAATCGCCGCCGTTCCTCGCCGAACTCGAGTTCCACGGACTTCCCTTGAGAAAGGAATTATCAAATTTGGACTTTCTAAGGGGATTTGATGAAGGATTCAAGCTCACCAAGTGTTTTCCAACAAGATTGAGGTTCAAAGGAAGTGATTTGGTGAACTAAGGTGAAGGAATGAAGCTCAGACCTTCAACAATGGAGGAAGGACACTCAGAGGAAGAAGAAACAGTCTTTCCTCTTCAAAATTGCGATTTGCCCTTTTTATAGTGGTCCTATCAGAGCTGCCGCGCTGATCGCGCCACTCTGGCGCTAATCGCGCCAGCTCCCAGAACTCACCGCGCCAACCTCCAGAACCAATGGCGCCATCCGCGCCAACCCGGCGCCACTCGTGCCCCTTGCAAAGAAGAGCAGGTCCTCTGGATGGTCTGGCGCCACTCGCGCCAACCTGGCGCCATTGCCATCAGGCTCCAGTGTATATGGCGCCACCCGCGCCACAATGGCGCTACTCGCGCTATCTACCAGTGTGCATGGCGCTGATCGGACCACACCGGTGCTATCAGCGCCACACCTCTGCACTGGTTTTCTGCAGAAGAACCCTGGCGCTACCCGCGCGAGATCCCGCGCCAGGACTCAGGGTCATTATAATTCTCTTAAAGTTTATACTATAATCAATTAATCTTATATTTTTTTCTTTTTAATTTTTAATTTTATTGATAGCTTAAACTAGAGGGTGAGCCCTGGCATGGTTCAGGAATAAAGTTGCACCATGGTATCCCGTTTGTCATAGTTTCGAATATGAAAAGAGTCCCTTTGTATATATAATGATAAGACTGTGTACAATGATCCTCCCCCATACCTTCACATAATGAGGAGTTAATTTTTAATATCTTAAAACTAATCTGCATCTTGGCAGTTACAACTTTTAAGATTTTTTAAACATTGATGCTAGAAGTTAAAAGTTCAATTGCATGGTAGTGTAAGTGATTTCGGCTGATATATCTGATTAAAAGTTAGAGGTAGACAATGTATGTTATAACTTGGAGGGTTGCTGTCATTAATACAAGTTGAATGTTCATAAAAGCTGGTTCCATGTAATCTCAGCACTAGCAGTGTGTTATATTACTATATGGTCCCCATGGTATTGCTTACATGGAATGGTTTTGAAAGCATCAATCTTGTTTTTATTGTTTCATACTTTTTCCTGAGATGTCATCAGTGATATGAGGTGAATTCCCCAAAGTGCCTGTTAACATAGCTAGCCAGATGTCAAACGGCTTACTTTTACAATTTCTGTAGATTGGGACATTTAATCATGATATGAATGATGGTTGGGGTCTGGCAACTGATGGAAAAGTCTTGTTTGGAAGTGATGGCAGTTCAACATTGTATCAAATGATTCAAACTGATCCTCAAACATTTAAAGGTTTGTCAATTGTCTGTCAATGAAGTTCCATTCCTTTCCTTTCACCATTTTTTCCCAAACTTTTTTTAGTCCAGTTTTCAAACTTGACAATACTTTGTTTAGTTTATGTGTATGCCTTGCATTTTAGTGGAATTTACATTGCCCTATTTTCTGTAGCTGTATCAAAACAAGTTGTCTACTATAAGGGTCATGAAGTACACAATCTCAATGAATTGGAATACATAAATGATGAAGTTTGGGCAAATGTTTTACCGGTATGCCTCTGTGTCATTACTGATTAACTATGATTTCAGATAGAGAAAATATATCTCTTTCCCTTAAATTCTAATTTTATCCATGTATGCATGCATGATGTCTTTGATCCAAGGTTCTCTGTTTGGCTAGATTTTGATTGAGGTTGATATTTCTGTGTAGACTGACTGCATTGGAAGAATCTCTCCGAGTGATGGCAGTGTTCTTGGATGGATTCTCCTCCAAGATTTAAAGTAATGCTTTTGTTTATGTTAATGATTTAATAAATGAAGTAAATCCCAAGTTGGTTCTCAAAGATTAGCAAACATCAACTTGGTCCTTGATGATTTTCAGTCATCATGACATCAGTTTTGTGCTACAAAACGGTGACTTTTAGATTATTTTGATGCCAAAAAATTTATCATTCAAGGACCACATTGATTAATAATCTTTTGAATGCCAAATTGAGGATTTACTCTATATTTATTATATAGTATATCTGTCCATTTTTGTTAATGTTACATTTAATCTATCATATGCAGGAAAGAACTTGTTGAAGCAGGGGCGATTAGTGTAAGGACCCTGAACCTTTTGATATCTAGAGATAAGATTAGTGTATATATGTTACATTTTTATGTGCTGTTATAATTTAAAAACAGGACAAATACAAACAAAATGCTTTAAACCTTGAAGCATCACTCATTCCTGTTTCCAGATAAGTCATTAAAAGTTTTTGTTGCACTTATGTGTTGATCTTTTTTATTTTAGAAAAATGATATTTTGAATGGGATAGCATGGGATGGTGAGCAGAAGCGTCTTTTTGGTAAGTCCTGGTCTCTAATTTCTTAAATTGTCAATTTTCAATTTGTTATTCAATCATATATTATTTCCTTTTCACCATCTGAGACTTTTTCTTTTGTAAATTGTAATTAGGCATGATACCTGATGATAATACTTAATAGGGGTCAAAATGGAAGTGATTTGACTGCAGAATCCAACAAATATTATTGTGTTTGAGTTTCCAGTTTAAAAAGTTTCAAACCATGATTTTGTAGTAACCAATTGAAAGAGAAATGTCATCATCACTTTCATTTAAACCCATCTTTTGCTACCAGCTGAAATATTTGTGGGTTATTTTTTATTTTAAGTCTTAAATATAACTTTAGTCTCTATCTTCTTTTGTCAAATCCACATTTTGATCATCCTATCTCAAAATAGTGTATCTATAAGATTACAAAGTTCAACAAATCTATATTATATTTAAAAGAAATTCTCAACAGTTTTGCCATGCAAACTACAACCTTTGTGATGTGAATTTTAACTGTGATATTTAACAGGAGCTATCACATAATTTTTTTAATTGGAACAGTATTACATCTACGAATTCCCTAATAAGCATCAATAAAGTGAAAAGATAATGGTTTTGCTTTCTCTCTTTTTTCCATTTACAACTCAAATAAGTTTTTGGAACATGTCTTGCTTGCAGTGACTGGAAAACTGTGGCCAAAGCTGTATGAAATCAAGGTTTCACCAATAAAGGAACCAATTGAAGCAGGGACCGTTGAGCAACTTTGCTTGCCTAAGCCTTATGAACCTCCATCGAACCTTGTGCTGGCTGACCCAGCCCAAACGGAATGAGGTGAAGCTCAATAGGAAATTACGGGCACAAGTATAAACTCAAAAAGGAAGTCCAAGACACCTTACTATAGTCGAAGGACTTTATCTTATAATTGGGTTTAGAATAAATATCATTAGATCTTTTTCTTATTATCCTAAAATTGTGATGTTGATGCATGGATGGCTCTCGTTCATTTGCTGGAAGTCCTTCGGGATATTTAATCGTTTTGTCATTAAGATTCAACAATGAAAAATTTGAATTTTGGTGTGTGTATTTTATTCTACTCCCCTTTCCTCTTGCCCTAAAACTAGACTAAAGAACATCAACATCAACATGAACTTTCTTTTTTTTTTTTTTTTGACTGACTAATATTTATCTCATTTCATTAATCATTAAATTCTCCACACAAGGTATTACATGATCAAAAACATAGATTAGGATAAAATGGGGCCGGCCACCCTTGCTAGTTCACGAGCAACCCCATTGTCTTCTTACTCCTAACACAAAGGATGATTTTTGGCTCAGTAATTTCTTACATTCATTAACTAAGTTTCCTTCCTCTGAGATCTCAATTGGATGGGATCTGATACTATCAACCACAAGCTTACAATCAGTTTCGAAAATAATGTTACTTAGTTCCATATCTGCAGCGTACTTCAAAGCTTCCAAGAGACTCCAAGCTTCCCCTTCATAGACTTGCACAAATGGCTCCCTCCATGGTGTTCTGGCCACCATAAGACGTCCTTGGTCATCCCTGATTATCATCCCCGCACCTATTTTGTTTTGATAATCAAAGAAACTTCCATCAGCATTAAACTTCCAGAATCCCAATGCTAGTTTTTTACATTGCATATGCTCATTCATTCTGTTCCCTGCTAGAGGCATAGATCCCTTTGAGTTGGCATTTTTTAAGCTTTGGTAAAATTCATCACTTCTCCTCACCAGTAACTGATCCGAGAACTGGATTTTATTCCATCGTTTTTTGTTTCATCCCCTCCAGATCCCCCACAACACCATTGCCATTCGATTGAATTGCTCCTACTGCAAGCATGCAAGTAGCAAAAAAATCATCCCTGAACATGATTCTGCCAGCACAATGTTTCTCCGTATAACTAGGTTCAAGTGTGCACGATTCCAGCACCCCAAAGCAGCATCACATGTAAAGAATACATGCATTGATGTTTCCACGTCTGTCTCACATAGTGGACAAATAATTGATCTCTGAACACCCCTAGAATTGAGGTTTGCACGAGTAGGGATACACCCTCTGCAGACCCTCCAAAGTAAATTCTTAAATCTGGGAGGTATTTTTGCATTCCATATCTGGTTTCAATCTCTCTAGGTACCTTAACATTCCCATTGAATATAGCTCCCTTCATGAGAGTTTTATACGCACTCCTAACAGCATAGACACCATTTGGAGTGTATTCCCAAATTCTCATATCTTCATGTGAGGTATTCAGTAACGGATTCGCCACTATAGCATTGACATCTAATCGAAAATTTGGCTCACTATCTCATATTCCAGCAAGCATGATCGAGATTAATGATGTCACCCGCCCTTAAATTCTCTAAACCCTCAATAACATGAGTTTTTGATATAGGCATTTCCTTTTTCCCGCAGCCACGGTTCTCCCCAAACCTTCACCTTTGCTCCATCTCCTAACTTCCATCTCACACCCTCTCTTAACACCATTTTAGAAGAAAATATGTTCCATCAAGTAAACGCTGGGTTATTACCAAGAGTTGCACCCATAAAATTCCCATTTGGGAAGTATTTAGATTTGAAAAGTTCAGCAATACGGGATGTCCCTGCATAACTTTTTGAAATATTTCTCATATAATCTCTTCTTTTCCCGAATTTACTCTTAGCAATTCCTATGTTCAAAGCAAAATGTTTTCTAATTAGACCACAAATTAGAAATGTATGGAAAAGTTGTATTGCTATTTTACGGGGCAATTCACATCTATGTAATGAAAGTGATAGACCTTCGACAATGACAACAAAGCATTAAGATTAGAAATAAATCTGCATCATTGTTTTCCTAACATGACCAAGTTAAAAGCATAGATGTTGCGAAAGTCCAAGCCACCATCCTCCTTTAAGGCACACAGTTTGTCCCAATTTAGCCAATGCAACCCTTTTGTTGCTTGGTTATTTGAACCCCACCAATATGAGTTCATCATCCTTTGGAATCACCCAAAGTTTTAGGAATAAGAAATATGCTCATGTAGTATGTTCGGACAGCTTGCATAACAGATTTTATCATTACTTCCCTACCAGTTATAGGAAACATTCTTCCACTCCAAGAATTAATTTTCTGCCAGAACCTATCCTTAATAAAATTAAAGATAGTCTTCTTACTTCTCCACACACAAGATGTTACATATATACTTCAAGTGTTATCATGGTAGCCTCCAAGTGAATCCCTCTTTCCTAGTGTAGATTTTCCTTACTCCATGCCTTTCTACTAAAGAGCGTGAACTTTCATCTATGGGGCGTGTACACATTCAAGACACATCTTCTCACAAATGCGGATATCGCGATCATAGCAGTACATACATACATGTTTAGCAATATACACACACTTAAACATGTAGAAATGGTAAGCATAGGAGTACGTGCACGATATGAACATACTCCATACCAACAAGGAACGTAATAATCCTAACATTCACAACAATATATATTACTAATTAATTCTAATTTTTATATTTATTCTTTTTTTTAAAATATTTATTAAATTTTCTTTTTACTCTTTTCTATATATAATAAGATTTTATTATATATTTTTTTTCTCTTCTCACACTCATAAAATAGTGTTTTATTATTATTTTTTTATCTTTTTTCTTTACATAATATAGAATTTCCTTATTTTTACTCTTTTATTATATAATATATTGAGAATGAACAATAATAATTTTATTTTATTTTTATTATTTATGTTTTAGATATTTTTATATTACACAACTTACTTTAATCATTATAGTAGTACTATATATAATATTTATTTAATTATTTTGATGTTTACTTATTGATATTGATGGATGAGAATTTTATTTTATGTTTATTATTATTTAAATATTTTTATATTTCAACCATGACACTAACATAATGAAAATGTTGAGTCGTTGAAGCCCGAAGAAAACATTCAGACTTTGGCCCAATATGAAATGGTGTGTTTTGATTAATTGGCTTCACATATATATACTGAAATGCACTAAGAGGTTGTGATACGTTTTTCCTTGGTTTTTTAGTTTCTCTTACTCTCTTTGTCTCCCTCTCTCTCTCAAAGCTTCTGTGGGTCACTTTACTTTTCTGCATTTCTTTTTCCTCCTCTGTTTTGGTTCTGTGACCTAGCTCTGCTAGGGTTTACTATTCTTTGTTGATACCTTGAGCTTTGTTAGTTAAACAGAGTTGTTGATGGTTGTGTAGGTCTTGGTTTCTTGTGTATTGTGTTGCAGGTGGAGTTCTGACCTATTCTTCTTCTAAGTTGCTTGAATGTTCTTAAAGTGTACTTGTGTAAAGAAGAAGAAGAAAGCCTAAAGAAGGTTCTTGTGTTTTCTAGTTAAACACTTTTCCTACGGGTTAGTTCTGTTTCCTCTGTATCTTCTTTGTATTTCCTCTCTGAAATCTTGAGGCCTTTATTCACGAGTTTAGTAACTGTCATGAATCTTTTGAGTTGAACTCTATTGCAATTGTTCTTGTTGTTTTAGTGTTAGTAAAGGGACTATAGGTTCTTTGCCTTTGGATGCAGGTAACAAGGAGTTTCTCCTACTTACTGAACAAAGTAAATTCTCGTGTTCTTTTTCTTTTGTTTATGTTTTCGCTGATTTGTTTTTTAAAGATTTTGTGCTTAAACTCTAACAAGTGGTATCAAGAGCTCTGGTTGGTTCTTGCTTTCTTGTCTCTTCTTTGTTGTTTCAGGCTCTGGTGCTTAGGCTCTATCTCAGACCCTTGGTCTCGTGAGAATGGGATTAGCCAGAGTGAAGGTGGAGAGGTTTGACGGGAAGGAAGACTTCAACATGTGACGCAAGAAGATGAGGGCTATTCTGGTACATCAAAAGTGCTCTAAAGCACTTGGTGGTGAGAAAGACCTACCTTCAACTTTATCTGAATCTGATAAAAAAGATATTCTTGAAACTGCCTTCAGTCTGTTAATTCTGCATCTGAGTGATAATGTTCTTAGACAAGTTAATGATGAAACTACTGCTGCTGGTATCTGGTTAAAATTGAAATCTATGTACATGACTAAATCTCTTTCAAATAAAAAATATCTAAAAGAAAAACTATTTGGTTTCAGAATGGAATCCAGTAAATCTTTAGATGATAATTTAGACGAGTTTAAGATAATAACTATTAGTCTTGCTAACATTGATGAAAAGATTACTAATGAAAACCAAGTTATTATACTTCTAAATGCTTTGCCTTATTCCTACAAGGATGTGAAATCTGCAATCAAATATGGAAGAGTCTCTGTCTCTAGAAGATGTAATAAGGAAAGAACAATACTGAGAATAAGAATAAGCCACCTGTTAAGGGAAAGGTGACTTGTTGGCTGTCATAAGGAAGGACACATTAGGAAGAATTGTCCAGAAAAAGGAAAAGGTCAAAATAATGGGAATAAGATAGATTATGCTAATCTGACTAGTGGTTTTGAGGATAGTGAGGTTCTAGCTATGTCTAATGCTTCCTGTGAAAGGGAGTGGGTAATGGACTCAGGAAGTACATACCATATGACACCAGAAAAGGATTGGTTAATTTGTTTTAAGTCTATTAAAGGTGGAAAGGTGATGATAAGAAATAACCAAACCTGTCAAGTGGAAGGAATTGGAGCTATTAGGTTTAGGATGGGAGATGAGACTATTAAGGTTCTCAAGGATGTGAGATGGGTCCCTAACCTTAGGAGAAACTTAATATCTCTAGGAATGTTAGACAAAAAGTGGACAACTTTAGGAGTGTTCAAGGAACTCTAGAAGTGGTTAAAGGATCCACAATTCTTATGAAAGGGATGTTAGATAATGGATTGTATTTTCTAGATAGGGAAGCTGTAGGACCTGAGTCTTGTAGTGTCAGTAGAAAGCCTAATGAGTCTTCTCTTTGGCATAAAAGACTTGACCACATTAGTAATAAAGGATTACAAGAGTTATATAAACAAGGTATTTTAACATTTAAAACATTTACTCCCATTAATTTCTGTGAAACTTGTGTTTTGGGAAAATCCCACAAATTAAAATTTCAAATAGGAAAGAATGAAACTAAAAGTACCTTGGATTATATACACTTTGATTTGTGGGGGTCACCCAACATTCCTAGTTCTCTTTTAGGCTGTCATTATTTTCTTTCTGTGATAGATTCTCACTCCAAACGTGTATGGACTTATTTTTTAAAACAAAAAGATCAAGCTTTTGATTGTTTTAAGGAATGGAAAGTTCAAGTGGAAATTGAGACATGGAAGAAGGTTAAAGCATTAAGAACTGATAATGGTCTGGAGTTTTGTAATAATCAATTTAGTGATTTCTGCAAATAATTTGGTATTCTAAGACATAGAACTTGTGTTGAGACACCTCAGGAAAATGACATTGCTGAAAGAATGAATAGAACTATTTTAAATAAAGTTAGATGCATGCTATCTAATTCTTGTCTTAGAAAATCTTTTTGGGCAGAAGTTGTTTCTACTGCTTGTCATGTTATAAACAGGTCTCCTTCATCTGCTATTAATTTCAAAACTCGCATGGAAATGTGGTATGGTAAGCCTTCTAACCTGAGTTATCTGAAACCCTTTGGTTGTTTAGCTTATGTTCACACTAAACAGGATAAGTTAGCCCTTAGGGCTCTTAAATCTGTCTTTGTAGGATATCCTAAAGGGACAAAAGGGTATAAACTCTGGTTCATATCTTAAAATAAATGTGTTGTCAATAGAAATGTTGTCTTTGATGAACTAACATTTTTTTTTATAAAGATATTGTGCATGGTATTAGCCAGGTTCAAGAACTTGGAAATGTCCAATTGGACGTGGAGAAGACCACTGGTATTGATGATTTTGAACAACTTCAGAATCATGATGAAACTGACGATCAAGTAGACACATTTGATCAACTTGCTAATGATCAACAAACAACTATTAAAGAAAATCAAGAGGACTTCAACCTCAATGATTATCTTCTGACTAGAGATAGAGCTAGGAGGAACATTAAACCTCCTAGCAAATTTGCTCATGTTGACATTGTTGCTTTTGCCTTGCAAGTTGCAGAAATGATTGAACAAGAAGAACCTGAAACCTATAAAGAGACAATGAACATGAAATCGAGAGAGAGGTGGTTGAGGGAAATGGAGAAAGAGATCTCCTCATTAAAGAAGAATCAGACTTGGGTCTTAGTGGATAGACCCAAAACCCAAAGGATCATTGGATGCAAGTGGGTCTTTAAGCTGAAGCCTGAAGTCCCAGGTTTGGAGAAGGCCAGGTTAGTTGCCAAATACTACTCACAGGTAGAAGGAGTAGATTATAATGAAATTTTCTCTCTTGTAGTAAAACATACCTAAATTAGGATTATTTTAACTACCGTTGTTATTCTTGATTTAGAATTATAATAACTTGATGTTACAACTACCTTTTTGCATGGAAGTTTAGATGAATAGATCTATATGGAGCAACCAGAAGGCTTCATATAGAAAGGTTCTGAGAACAAAGTTTGTCTGCTGAAAAGGTCCCTGTATGGATTAAAACAGGCACCCAGGCAGTGGTACAAAAGGTTTGATGACTTTGTTTTGTCACATGGATTTATAAAATGCAAGTATGATCAGTGTGTCTATAATAAGAAAGACAATGAAAAAAAAATACATCTACCTGTTAATCTTTGTGAATGATATGCTAATAGCTTCACATGATATTAAATGTATTAACAAATTTAAGGAGATGTTATTAAAGAAATTTGATATGAAAATCTTTGGCCCTGCTAAGAGAATCTTAAGCATGGATACGTGGAGAAACAGAAAAGAAAGAACCTTATCTTTATCTCAATCTGTATATGTTAAGAAGGTTGTTAAACTCTTTTCTATGCATCTCTGTAAATCTGTTAGTTTACCATTAGCTGCTCATTTTCATTTAAAATATGTATGAGGTGATTTAAATGAATATGAATCTATCTCTATGAAAAATGTACCATATTGCAATGCAGTTAGAAGCCTAATGTATGCAATGATTAGAACTAGACCTGATATTGCTTATGGTATTAGTATTGTGAGTAGATTCATGAGTAATCCCTCAAAAGATCATTGGAATGTTGTAAAATGGATACTGAGATATCTTAATGGCACTTTTGATTTCTGTTTGAATTTTACTGGAAATGAATCTAATGATTTTACTATGAAAGGTCATTGTGATTTTGATTATGCTGCAGATTTAGACAGGAGGAGATCCTTAACATGTATTATTTTCACGGTTGATGGAAATATTGTTAGCTGCAAGTCTGATCTTTAGCATGTAGTAGCCTTGTCTACTACTGAAGCTGAGTATATAGCCTTGACTGAGACAGTAAAAGAGACATTATGGTTAAAAGAAATACTTTCTAAACTTGGATTAAGGGTAAGGATCCCACAAATCATGTGTGATTATCAAAGTGCCATTCATCTATCTAAGAATGGTGCATATCATGAAAGAACCAAACATATAGATGTCAAACTACACTTTATAATAGACATTATTGCAAATGATAAGCTGAAGATGAAGAAAATATCTACTGTGTGCAATCCAACAGATATTTTAACTAAAGTTGTACCTTTTAACAAATTCAAGGATGCCCTGGAATTGTTAAAAGTTCAACAGTAGTGGTTCCTTCTTCTTACTTCTGTTATTCTTTTAATTTTTTTGTTTCTTTAAAGTTTTCTTAGAAATACTAAAGAAATTTCTTGTTTTTGTAGGTTCAGTTTTGTTATTCCTGTATATGGTTTGTTCTGTGTTCTTTCTGTGTCTTTGTGTCCCCTGTTCTGGCATTGAACTTGTTGTCCCTGGTTTCTTTTGCTTTCACTATGTTCCTTTGAGCTTCAAGGTGGAGTTTGTTGAGTCTGTGAAGCCCAAACAAAATAGAAGACTTTGGCTCAATATGAAATGGTGCGATTTGATTAATTGGCTTGGCATATATATACTGAAATGAACTAAGAGGTCGTGGTACCTTTTTCCTTGGCTTTTCAATTTCTCTTATACTCTTTGTCTCTCTCTCAGCTTTTGTGGGTCACTTTACTTTTCTGTATTTCTTCTTCCTCCTCTGTTTTGGTTCTGTGACCTAGCTCTGCTAGGGTTTACTATTCTTTGTTGATATCTTGAGCTTTGTCAGTTAAACAGAGTTGTTGATGACTTTGTAGGTCTCGGTTTTCTTGTGTATTGTGTTGCAGGTGGAGTTCTGACTTATTCTGCTTCTGAGTTGCTTGAATGTTCTTAAAGGGTACTTGTGTGAAGAAGAAGAAAAAAGCCTAAAGAAGGTTCTTGTGTTTTCTGGTTAAACACTGTTGCTACGGGTTACTTCTGTTTCCTGTGTATCTTCTTTGTATTTCCTCACTGTAATCTTAAGGCCTTTGTTCACGGGTTTAGTAACTGACCATGAATCTTTTGAGTTGAACTCTATTGTAACTGTTTTTGTTATTTTAGTGTTAGTAAAGGGAATGTTGTAACGCCCTAAAATTTTGATAACTGGATGTTTGATGTATTTCTTGTGTTATTTGATTATTCGATTAATTTAGATTATTTGAAATGTTATGTGGATTATCCATGTGCAATTGCTTGGTGTAGATGTCAAGTTATGCGGAGTTTGTTTGAGCTGCATTGAATTGTGTGATTCTGAGTTTGACTCGAAAGCCTATTTTAGTAAAATCATTATTCTGGATTGGTTAACCGTTGGATCGTCTTAAAATTTTAAAGTTGGGCTTCTAACCCAAATACCTAACGTTTTACGGTTGGGATTGTCAAAATAATGTCTAGAACATGAGAAATTATTTTTTTCACAGAAATAGAAATTTTAAATTTTGGTTAGCTCGCCTAGGCGAATTTTACAGGCATTTTTGCTCGCTAGAGCGAGTGAAGGCAGTGATAAATACGAACCAGCATCTATAATCATGAAAATGGAGGTTCTCTTATTCCTCCTAGCTTCCCTCAACCTCCCACCATCATCCTCCATCAGTCACGACCATCGGTGACTACCACGAGCCACCGCCGCTTGCTGTTGGACCACCGAATGGAGACGAACACTTTAATTGGAGTGAAATCTTCAAAACTCTTCTCGAAGTTTTGGTAGAGAACGGAGCCTCCAATCCTCCTTTCTTGGTTTCTTTGAGGTAACCATGGTTTCCTTGTCTTCTTGTAGCTAGTTTGAAGCCTCTCTTGATATCTCTTGTGATTCGGGTACTATTATTGGTTGTTTCTATACTTCCTTTGAAAACCCTTTGAAAATGAGATGTTGTAAAAGTATTCTTTTTATGAAACTAATGTCATTTCTGTGATCCTTGTTGAACCTTAGTCACATTGGTGTGATCGAAATTTCAAAATGATGTCTTTTGATGTGGACTCCCAAAATACTATTTTAGCCCCTTTTTAAATTTGAGTGGGTCCCCAAATGCTAATGTTAGCTTTGTTTTTGAAATCTATACTAAATTATCTTCAATTTGGTATATAGAGCTTCGTGTTTGGGCCAAAGCACATGAACTTAAAGAGGGATATAGATAGGTAAAGGGAGTTTATTACTTGGTTACATTTTTTATACCATAGTTGAGGGCCAGGGAGTCCAACTATGAAGATAACTGTCTGTTCCTGGTTTGTGTGGTTTTCAAGAAAAACTAAGTTTTTAACTAATGGGATGCAATGTATTTACGAGTGATGTGTTTTTGTTCCTATGTGTGCTCGTTTTCAAGGAAAATGATGTTTTTAACTAATGGGATGCGATGAATTTGCTTATTGATGGATAAAACTGTGACTGATGTTGTTGTTGTAATGATTGGATTTTTTGGGAAAAGTCTTAATTACAGAGGAGACTCTGCCCAAAATTTTATAATATGTTTTCCTATTTAATTCTTTATTAAAATTTTAAATGGGCATAAGAGTGTGTTTTCTATATTGTAGTTCTCCTTTTTAATTTAGAATTTTCCTAAAATACCAGTCTCGTGGTAATATGAATTGTGGATGAATAAGGTGATATTGATGTCATTGATAATGTTGAAATAAGATGTTATTGATGTGTTGGTGATGATTGAATGAGATAATGATGATGTGTTTGATGATGTATAAATGATATACTGATGATGTGGTTTATGATGTTTAAATGAGATGATGATGAAATAGATATTGATATTGAAATGAGATGAATTTGATATATATGATGATGATATCGAGATGAGGTGATGTGTATGTACACTGATACCCATGGGGGTGCATGATTGGTCATCCTTGCGGTGAAGGATTTGTTCCTGGCCATGATTATGCATTAATGGTGTCCATGATTGTCATTATGTGATGTGGATATACATGGATACCCATGGGGTGTATGACTGGTCATCCTTGCAAGGAAGGATTTGTTCCTGACCATGGTCATACATTGATGGTGCCATGGTTGTATGCTGTGTATATACACGTGGGGTGCATTGACCGGTTGATTATCCTTGCGGGGAAGGATTTGTTCCTAGCCACGGTCAGTGCATCGGTGAGCCCACATTGGTGTGTTATGTATGTACATGGGGGGTGTATGAATGGTCATCCTTGCAGGGAATGATTTGTTCCTGGCCATGGTCATACATTGATGATGCCCATGTTTCATACTTCATGTGCATGGATGGAAATAGAATGAAGGCATGCACGTACCTGTGGGTTTCAATGGGCTGAGAACGCAGGTACTAAGGGTCATCAGGTTTGGAATTCCTTAGCGACGTTGGCTGATCACCGGGTGAGGGAATGACTAGTGCACGATAGGGTGGCCCTGATAGGCAGTGAATCATTTTTCCTGTGAGAGGCTATTTCCGAGATATGGTACCACATTGCATGCTGATAGATGAGTTAGGTGCATGCATCATTCTATGTATGATTGTTTGAGTTGTGAAAGGGATGATTTGTTTGTTGAGTGTGTATTGGAATCATGGATTTTTTTTAATGATTATGGTGGGTAATGTTGTTTCCTTCCCAATTGCTGCTATCTGATGTTTGTTGGTTTTATATAATAAACTCACCATTGCATTTGTTGTACCGTGTGGTTGGTACCTGTGATGATCGCAAACTTTTGTTCGTGGGAGCAGATGAGCAGCAGTAGGTGACCTTGGAGGGAGATTCTTTTTGTTGGAGCCACCAAGCCGACGTGATGACGTTGGAATTCTTTTTGGAAAGGAGTTGTGTTTTGTTTATCAACTCTTTTTTAGTTAGTTCTTCGATTCTTTTTGTTGGTCATGTAAGATTCCAGGTGTAAATATATGTAAAATCAAATTAAGTTTTGATACGTAAATGATATGTACTGGTTCAATATATGCATACACGTGTATTCAATTCTATAATTGTATCGTGTGTATAATACTGGTATTATTGCAAAAAAATTTACTACTATTTTCATAATCAAATTAATGGAATTTTCATATTAAAATTGAAATTGCACGATCCACAGTTAGTGATATCGTACGACGTGGCGGGTTGTTACAAATGCAGGTTCTTTGCCCTTGGATATAGGTAACAAGGAGTTTCTCCTAATTAATGAACCAAGTAAAAATTCTCGTGTTCTTTTTATTTTGTTTATGTTTCCGCTGATTTGTTTTTTTAAAGATTTTGGCCTTAAACTCTAACAGAAATAATATTTACTCAAAAGTATGCTATTTTTATTTTGAGAAAAAAATGTTATACACATAAAAAATTTAGGCAATCATCAAATCATGTATAAGTTTATGATTAGATGATCGTGCAAGCCCGTGCATAACCTTCTTTCTCTTTAGTTTATTTTCAATTGAACTTTGAGCAAATTAACCTTTGTCGATCCTTTTACCTATTCTTTCTTAATCCAGTCATGTATCAAGGTATAACATGTACATTTTGGATGAATATATTGATCTGAGTGATATAAACGTTGGGGGAAAAGATGGTTTCCAGTATTTTCGTGGGTTAGTTAGCACTTAGTACCAGAAATATTTAAGATAAAGATTTCAAAACTTGAAACCAAAGTAACTTTTTCTGATATTTTCCCTGAGCCAAAAGCCATTGTTGACAAAGTAACTTAGCTTCAATTTCCAATTTTCTGAGTTGTTCCAAATCAAACTCAACCACTCACATAATTCTTCTCTTCCCATGCCTTTCAATAAATCATCACGGAAATGAAGGTCTCAATATCAACCCCATTCTTCGGCATCCATTATGGGCTTTGCTACTAGTAGCTTCAATAATTGTTGTGACGTGTGTCATTCTATGCTTTTGCATCAAATGCTACCCTCTTAAAAAACCATACAAACTCCGTTTTTCTTTGCCCAAATCAATTGCACGCAAGCACAACAATGGTGTTTTAGCACTTCCTCCCTTGACAAGAAGTTACTATCAGCATCAGGGAATGTTTCAGAACATGTGATGAACTTTGAGAAGTTGTCAAAAGGTCAAAATCATGATAAGTTGGTCATTACAAAAGATGGATATTTGAAAGGTTTGGAATCTTGTGGTAAGTTATGTTCTGAAGTCAATGGTTTGAGTAAGGGGTGTTGCTTTAGCCTTAAGGAGATAGAGGATGTTACTAATGGATTGGCTAAAGTGTTGGGCTTAAAACCCAAGTCATGTTCAGCCTAATAATGAAATATTAGGGTTTCTTCTTTTAATAGGTTAGCAGTTACTTCTTTTAATAGGTTGGTGGTTAATTTGAAAACACAAGAGAGAGAAAAAGGAGAGGAGAAAGAGAGCATTCAAATTCGCATGTTGAGAAGGGCAGAAACTGTCATCCTTCAATCTTTTACAACAAGTTCATGACTCACCAATATTAACATCTAACGGCTGGTTTCTTGAATAGAGGCTTGTAGCATCACTGGAAATTCCCAAACCGAACTGGTTCTGAAACCGTTTTCTAAAGCATGCAGCGTTATTGAGAGGGACATTTCTCTCACACTAACCATTGGATCGCGTTCAAACTTTGAGGAACGCGTCATAAAATTTGTTTCTACATTTTGACCGTTTGGATCATTTATTGAAATTTTTTCAAGAGGGATTGTTTCAACTACAAATATAGGTTATCAGAATTCCTGCTCTGTTCTGTCTTATTTCAGGCAGTGATATTGAGAAAGAGTTATCTCTTTGATCAACCGTTGGATTGTCCTCAAATTTGATCACTGTGTTCCTCTCTTGTAATACGTCAAATTTGGTCCTCAAATTTGTTAGTTGTTATTTCTGGTGGTAGGAATTAATTTCGTATAGAAGCCTATTTTGTATGTTTGCCTCTTGTGATAGTTTGGTATAACTTTTGTTGAAGTTGTTTGTTGATTATAATGGTTGTTGGAACCCTTTTGTAATCTCACTTTATTGATAGTGAATAATTTGGGTGGACTCCGAGATTGATCCCGTGATTTTTATTTCTCACATTGAGAAGGTTTTTCACGTTAAAAATTGTATTGTGTTGCTTGCATAATTATTTTTTGTGCATAAAGTATTTTGCTCGTGCAAAACCATTCATAACAGGTCCTGGAAGGGGAAATTGATATCTTTTTCCCAACAACTGGTATCAAGAGCTTGTGTTATTTTGTCTGTTGACTTGTGATTAATTATGGATCTTAATACAAGTAGAATGGTTACACTAAATGGTTCAAATTATCATGTATGGAAAGGAAAGATGGAAGATCTTCTATATGTGAAGGAGTATCACTTAGTCGTCTTTGGTACTGAGAAACCAACAGATAAAACTATTGAAGAATGGATGTTGGTTCATCGATAGGTTTGTGGTTATACCAGGCAGTGGGTGGATGATAATGTTCTGAATCATATTAGTGATGAGACTAATGCACAAACGTTGTGCAACAAGCTTGAACAACTGTTTGCAAGGAAGACTGGAAACAACAAACTCTTCTTAATTAAGCAGATGATGATGTTAAGGTATCAAGAAGGTACCTTCATGACTGATCACTTGAATAAATTTCAAGGAACTATTCTTCAACTAGTAGGAATAGGTATCAAGTTTGAAGATGAAGTATAAGGGCTATGGTTGCTTGGTACTTTGCCGGACTCGTGGGAGATGTTTAGAATGTCTCTATCTAATTCAGCCCCTGATGGTATAATCAGCATGGATTTGGCGAAGAGTAGTATCCTAAATGAAGAAATGAGAAGAAAGACACAAGCTTCGTCTTCTCAATCAAAAATCTTAGTTACTGAAAGAAAGGGAAGAAGTAAAAGTCGAGGTCCGAAGAATAGAGATAAAGAAAGAAGCAAGTCTAACAAGTTTGTCAATGTTGAGTGTCACTATTGTGGTTTGAAAGGACATATAAAGAAGTATTGCCAAAAACTGAAGAAAGATAATAAACAAGGGAAGTTGAAAGATAATAAGAATGACGAACGTGGTAAAGATGATCGAGTTGCTATTACCACTTCAGATTTCCTCCTTGTTTATGATTGTGAAGCAATTAATCTTTTATGTCATGAGACCAACTGGGTAATAGATAGTGGAGCAAGCATTCATGCTACATCTTACAAATCTGGTGATTTTGGATTTGTTAAGATGGGTAATGATGGCTTGGCCAATGTGATTGGAGTTGGAGATGTGTGCTTGGAGACTAGCAATGGCACAAGGTTAGTCTTGCATGATGTTAAACATATTCCTAGTATTCGTTTGAACTTGATTTCAACAGGAAAACTTGATGATGAGGGATTTTGTAACACATTCAATGATGGTCAATGGAAGCTCACTAAAGGTTCAATGATTGTGGCTAGAGGCAAGAAGTGTTCATCATTGCATATTACACATGCAAGGATCTCTACAGGGAAAATTAATGTTGCAGAAGATGAAGATACAATGGAGTTGTGGCACAAGAGGCTTAGTCACATTAGTGAGAAAGGTTTGACTCTTTTAGCTAATAAGGAGCAGCTTCTAGGATTGAAGATAGTACCATTGAAGAAGTGTTCTCATTGCTTAGCAGGAAAGAAAAATAGAGTTGCATTCAAAAGTTCCCCTCCTTCAAGAATGCTAGCTACACTTGATTTAGTATACTCTGATGTTTATGGTCCTATGAAGACAAAAACACTTGGTGGTGCTCTTTATTTTGTCACTTTCTTAGATGATCATTCAAGGAAGACATAGGTTTACACCTTGAAGACTAAAGATCAAGTGTTGGATGTGTTTAAGTACTTTCAGGCCTCAGTTGAGAGATAGACTGAGAAGAAGTTGAAGTGCATCAGAACAGATAATGGTGGAGAGTACACAAGTCCTTTTGATCATTATTGTAGACAACAAGGCATCCAACATCAAAAGACGCCTCCTAAGACTCCTCAGTTGAATGGTCTTGCTGAGAGGATGAATAAGACACTGGTTGAAAGAGTTAGATGCTTACTCTCACAGTCACAGTTGCCTATGTCATTTTGGGGTGAGGCTTTGAGCACTGTTGTTCATGTTTTAAATCTCACACCACGCGTTCCATTGCAATTTGATGTTTCGGAGAAAGTTTGGACTGGTAGGAATGTTTCCTATGATCATTTGTGTGTCTTTGGGTGCAAGGCTTTTGTGCATATCCCCAAAGATGAGAGATTCAAACTTGATGTTAAAACACGACAGTGTATCTTTATTGGATATGGACTTGATGAGTTTGGTTATAGGTTCTATGATCCAGTAGAGAAGAAACTCTTGAGAAGTAGAGATGTTGTGTTTATGGAAGATTAGACTATAAAGGATATAGAGAAATCAGAGATTTCAGTGCCAGAGAATAACCATGATTTGATTGACTTGGATCTACCTCCTATTTCATGTGATCCATCACTAGTTGAGGAAGAACATGGTATAGGTGATTTAGATGGCATAGATGCTCCACAGCCTATGGAGAACCATGACATTGTTGATGAGCAGTTCCCTCTACCAGAGACTACTAATGATACTCCTCATAGGAGATCTACAAGGGGTCGAGCACCTTCCACCAGATATCCTACAAGTGAGTATGTGTTGATGACTGATTCAGGAGAACCAGAATGATTTGAAGAAGTTGTGGAAGATGAGCACAAGAGTAAGTGGATTGAAGCCGTGCAAGATGAGATGCATTCATTGCATGAGAATCACACTTTTGATCTAGTAAAACGGCCTAAGGGAAAGAGATCTTTGAAGAACAAGTGGGTGTATAGGGTGAAAGAAGATGAAGTTACTTCACAGCCCAAGTATAAAGCAAGATTAGTTGTCAAGGGATTCAGTCAGAAGAAAGGCATTGATTTCAATGAGATATTTTCTCCAGTTGTGAAAATGTCATCTATTCGAGTGGTTATAGGCCTAACTGCTAGCCTAGACCTAGAAATTGAGCAAATAGATGTGAAGACAGCTTTTCTCCATGGTAACTTGGAAGAGGAGATTTACATGGACCAGTCAGAGGGTTTCATTGTAAAAGGGAAAGAATATTATGTTTGCAAACTGAAGAAAAGTCTCTATGACTTGAAGTAAGCACCAAGGCAATGGTATAAGAAGTTTGAGTCTGTTATGGGGGAGCAAGGCTACCAAAAGATTAATTCTGACCATTGTGTATTCTTTCAGAAATTCTCTGATGATGATATTTTATCATATTGTTTCTCTATGTTGATGACATGTTAATTTTTGGAAGAAATTCTTCTAGAATTAGTACATTGAAGAAGCAGTTAAGTGAGTACTTTGCTATGAAGGATTCTCATAAGGCCTATTTTAAAGAAAACTCCTTATGAAATCTATAAAGGGAGAAAATCAAACATCTCTCACTTTAAGGCATTTGGTTGTAAATGCTTTGTTTTAAACAATGGCAAAGATAACCTTGGTAAGTTTGACTCAAAAGCTGATGAGGCCATCTTTCTTGGATATTCCTTGCAAAGTAAGGCTTATAGGATCTTCAACAAGAGAACCTTGTGTGTTGAACAGTTTGTACATATTGTATGTGATGAAACTAACCCTTCTCAAGTAGAAGTTTTGAGAGATAATTATGCAGAAAATAAAGAAGAAAGACAGCAACACATTGAAGCTAGTAAGCTGGAAGAAGAAGAAATATTAGAAGATACAAATCAAGAAGCAGCCACACCTAAACACAAAGATTGGAGAACCACAAGAGACCTACCATTGGACAACATAATTGGTGATGTGTCTAAGGGAGTATCAACTAGATCTTCTTTAAGAAATCTTTGTTGCACTATGGCTTTTGTATCACAAATTGAACCTAGTAATATCGAACAAGCCTTATTAGATGAAGATTGGTTAATTGCTATGCATGAGGAATTAAATCAATTTAAAAGGAACAATGTTTGAGAACTAGTACCTAGACCTACCACTCACACACCAATTGGCACTAAGTGGGTTTTTAGGAACAAGCTGAATGAAAGTGGCATCATAATTAGAAACAAAGCTAGATTGGTTGCAAAGGGTTACAACCAAGAGAAAGGCATTGATTATGATGAAACTTATGCTCCAGTTGCTAGGCTAGAGGCCATAAGATTACTCATTGAATATGCATGTATGATGAACTTTAGATTGTTTCAAATGGATGTGAAAAGTGCATTTCTTAATGGCTATATTGATGAAGAAATATATGTTGACCAACCTCATGGTTTTTTAGATCATCAATATCCTAACCATGTATACAGATTAAGAAAAGCATTATATAGATTGAAACAAGCTCCAAGGTCTTGGTATGAGAGGTTGAGCAAGTTCTTGCTTGATAAATCATTCACAAGAGGAGAAGTGGATAAAACTATGTTCATCAAAAGAAGAAACAAAGATATGCTCATGGTACAAATCTATGTTGATGACATCATTTTTTGTTCTACTAATCATTCTTTGTGCAAAGAATTTGCAGCCAGCATGCAGAATGAATTTGAAATGTCTATGATAGGAAAGCTTACATTCTTTCTTGGACTTCAAGTTAAACAAATGAAGAATGGAACTTTCCTGAGCCAATCAAAGTACTGTATGGAAATGTTAAAGAAGTTTGATATGGAAAATTGCAAACCTGCAATAACTCCTATGGGAACTTCCACCTACCTAGATTCAGATGAAAGAAGAAAAAGTGTTGATGAGTCAAAGTATAGAGGAATGATAGGATCATTGTTTTATCTCACAACAAGTAAACCTGACATTATGTTAAGTGTTTTCTTATGTGCTAGATATCAAGCTAATCTTAAAGAGTCTCATCAAACAGCAGTAAAAAGGATCTTCAAGTATCTAAAGTCTACACCAAAAGTGAGACTTTGGTATCCAAAAGATACAACAATCAATTTAATTGGTTACTCTGACTCTGATTTTGCAGGATGCAAGTTGGATAGAAAGAGTACAAGTGGTACTTGTCATCTATTGGGAAGCTCTTTAATTTCTTGGCATTGCAAAAAGCAATCATGTGTAGCCTTGTCAACAGCTGAAGCTGAGTACATATCAGCTAGAAGTTGTTGTGCTCAAAGTTTATGGTTGAAGTAACAACTCCAAGATTTTGGTGTAGAACTTCAACAAATTCCACTTCTATATGACAATACAAGTGCTATAAATATCTCCAAGAATCCAATCATGCATTCCAGAACAAAGCATATAGAAATAAGACATCATTTCATCAGAGATCATGTGCAAAAAGGTAACATTAAAATTAAGTTTGTTGATAGTAAAATCCAATTGGCTGATATTTTTACTAAACCTTTGGATAGGGATAAATTCTTTACCTTAAGAAATATGTTTGGTATATTGGATGAATCTAGTACATGTTGAGTGACATTTCTATGCTTAATGAATGATATTAGACATTGTATGATATATAGTAACTCAAATTAGTATAAAAATTACATGTTAATTGCTGCATAAAAATCTATATTTGGTGTATAAAAGCTGAGATAATCGATTACCATAAAACTTTAATTGATTATTTGTTCATCCATTGTTTCTTATAAACAAGTCAAAGCTGTTGTAATCGATTACATCATCGAATTAATCGATTATTGTCATCTCGAGTTCCAGAAAAATCATGTTCTCTCTGGAATAATCGATTAAATCGACAACTTAATCGATTACATGTAGTCACTGTATTTTCCAAAATCTGAACTTCTCTGGAATAATCGATTAATTCATCGAAATAATCGATTATTCAGGTCCTGCTTGTCTGAGAAATCTATTTCACTCTGTCTTAATCGATTAAACCAAATTATAATCGATTACACTTCATCTTCAACAAGCCATTTGTTATGATACAATCGATTACCCTGTATTTTAATCGATTACATTATTTCTGAGTAGTGATATTTTAAATTAAATAATCGATTACATAAGCGAAATAATCGATTATTTCAATGGTTACTGCAAAATCTGACAGTTTTTGAAACTGCCCAACTACCATTAAGCACGATTTGATGCAATCAAAGTCTTAATGGGAGTGATTAAGGCCACAACACTATATTTTTCAGATTCTCAACTGCCCATTATCTTCAATTTGTCTATAAATAGTGAATTTGCAATCTCACACCTTATATTCTGTTTTTTCATTCTCTATTTCTCTCTGAAACTCTCTTATACTAAGAGGTTCTTTTCATTCTTAAATCTTCAAATTCGTACCCCTTTATTGTTTCACTATGTCTACTTCCAAAAAGGTTAAAACCTCCAAAAGGAAAGCACAAGCCCAACCTTCCAACCCTGTAATTAGTAGGCTTGATCATTGGTTTTCCAATGAAGCTGACAAAATGAACTATTTACAGTTCACTGCCACCAAACTTCTTTGCCCTCCTAAATTCTTGAGTCTTGCTTGGTTTACTCAACAAGGATTTCAGTTTCCACAACTGTTAGAGCAACAAGGCCTAACAAAATTTGTTGAAATGAAAGGCACCTTTTACCTTGACTTGGTAAAAGTTTTCTACACCTGTTCCAAGATTTCCATGCATGGAACTATCCTTATACAAGTCAATGGTGTTGCAATGGAAATCACACCAGAAATTTGGAATGAGGTAGCTGGAATCTCCTTTGATGGAGAAAGGAGATTTGAAGAAGAAGCGGAAGGATACAACAAGTTGGAGACCTATAGAAGCATGCTCATTGATCTTCACATGAACTTAAGGCTAAGGCTGAGCACAGGTCCTATGACACATGAGGACAGGCTTCTCCATTACATAATAACATACATACTCACCCCAAGGTCAACCAATCATGCTCAAGCTACAGATGATGATCTTCAAGTTGTCTATGGCTTGAAAAAGGGAATCAAGCTGAACTGGATTCTAATTCTTCAAGAGATTATGCAGAAATAAAAAAGATTGGTAAACTATCCTTTTCCTTATGCTGTTTTGGTTTCAAGATTCATAGATTACTTTCAAGTGGATGTCTCAAATGAAGTCATGGATCATACCAACTCAAGCAACAGCCAAATTAAGGAGAAGCACCTCACAAAGCTGGGTATGGTGAAGACTCCTTATGGATGGCAAATGGCAGGCCAACCTGTGCCTTTGGCTGAGGAAGAAGGAGAAGAAGCAAACCAGCTGGGAGCTGCGAACCTCAAGATGAACCTGCACCATTTGAAGCACATTATTCACATTTTGAATCCTTGATGATTCAAAAGATGGATGCTTTGTTCTCTCTTCATCATGAACAGAGAGATGAAGTGAATTCATCTTTAGAAGAACTGAAGACTAGGGTTAAGAACATAGAGTCTAAGATTTTTAGGGATGAATCTAGAGACATGGATTAGTTCTAGCCTTATTTTATGTTATGTTTTATGTTTGTTTAAGTTGTTTATTTTGTTTTTGTTTCTGTTATGTTCTGTATTTCCCTTGATCAATGTTGAATGAAATACTTCTATTTCCTTTTCTATTTTGTCTATTTTTTAAATTTGATATGCCAAATAGGGGGAGTAGATAAATGAGTAGATATAGATATGAAAAACAAAAGGGAATAGATAAGAAAATGTACAAAGTACGAATGCTAAAAAAAATGAATGTTTAACTCAGGGGAAGCTAATGATGAATTCCTGAATATTATGTTTGAATTCTGAATTTGTTTAAGTAAAAATCAAGTTATGGATATAATACTTGATCTTTGCAAAAGCTGAGAAATTTTCAGGATAAACATCTCTTCTTTAAAAGCATGTTCCATCAATTAAATATTTGGCATGCTAAAATAAAAAAGGGGGAGATTGTTAGCTATGAGGAAGATGAAGATATGGAATCAAGAAGACTGAAGAATGCAAGTTTTGATGTTTTACATGCCCACTCAATTGATGGTATTTGTAATTTCTTGCTTAAGCTTGGTTCAAGTGGTTAAAGCTTCATAATCCTCACCAACGTTAATTAATTCATGCATTCATACATACATTTTATCATGTTTAATCATATGGTAATAAGTATTTAGATATAAATTCATAAAGGCAATTAGATTTTTATAAAAAATGTATTTCACTGTTTTAATCGATTACATATATGATATAATCGATTAAATGCATGTGTATGACTCTGCATATTGCCTTATGAACATTTTAATCGATTACCATTGAATTGTAATCGATTAAATGTGCTTAACACAAAAATGGACGTTATCTATGATAATCGATTACTTCACGGAATAATCGATTATGTGAGTCTCTGCATATTTTATAAAAGCATTTTTATCTGGTTTAATCAATTACCAGATATTCGTAATCGATTAAATATGCATTGATGTGTTTTTAACTTGGTCTTTGTTAATTGATTAATTTGGAATTTAATCGATTACACATGTGTATAAGAAAACTCAGGTCATCTGGAATAATCGATTACAAGATGACTTAATCGATTATTTTGTTCTTGACATATTTCCAGATTTTTGATGAACACTTTAATCGATTATCTGGTTAAAATAATCGATTATTTTGACGAAATAATCGATTACAGTTAGTTAAGTCTGTTTTTTTTTATAAATAGAACAACTTGGACTGAGTTTCAATAACAAGTATTTTGTGAAATATCCTTACAAGCCTTGAGAAAAACACTTTCTAGGGTTCTTAAAACACAAAGACAAAAGGGAGAAGAGAAAATCATAGATGCTAAGTGTCATGGAGTTTTACATGATTTGTTAGTCATCATTCACATGGTGTGAAGAGTTGTTGAAGCTTTTTGGTTAAAGAAGTCATCAAGAAAGAGTATTTGCATACATTCTCAGTTTGGCTAGATCATTCATTTCGTTGAATTTACTGAGGATTATGAGGTGATATCTTTCTTGAACTTTAAGCTTGGTTATTTTGTTTGATATTTGTGTTGAATGTTCATATAACAAATTGTAATCTTTAAAGCTTTTTCTAGAAGGGTTTCTAGAGGGTAGAACAGAGAGGGGATCTCTGGTTCTAGATCTTTTGAAAAGTCTATAGGGTATAGATTTTGAATTTTACCTAGGAAGGGTAAAAGAGATCATTGTAAGCTTGTAAAGAATTTATATTTGTTATAGTGGAACTCTGACCAAGATTTGGTTAGAAGAAAACTGGATGTAGCCTCCGGGGTTGAGAGGTGAACCAGTATAAATCTTGTGTGATTTAATATTTCTGTTTATGTTCATAGTATCCCCGATACGTCTTAGTATTAAATAATATTTTTTTATATAGTTCATATTAATAAAATATAATGAAAGGAAAATCATAAGTACAAATAATAGATTATCCATACAAATTTGATAAATATCTCAACTAGTGTGTGGACTTGGAGTGCTACTAATAATATTTGCCTCCAACTCTGACTCATCTAAGGAAAGGGTAGCGCCATCTAAAGTTCCAACATCATTAAAGGTATAAACTGCATCTCCACTAATGTCCCAATACTAACTTTCTCCTTCATTATATTTTGGAGTCTTTCTTGATAAGAGCTGGAGGTTGCTATGTATGTAAACTAAGTCTTCAGCTCGTTTGGGATCTATTTTATTGCTCTTCATAGAATGCACAAAAGAGTAAGTACTCCAATTGCGTTCAGCACATGATGAAGAAGAGGGTTGTGCAGTGAGTTTCAAAGCTAAGCAAAGGTGCACTACAACCATGAACTCCCCACTAATCATTGGGATTCATTATATATCGATTTTCGATAGCCTCAAACTCTCTAAAACCTCCTTTCATTTGAACAAAGTTGACATACTCTAAATTCACTGTAGTCCTTTCCTCCACACTAGAAAAATGTCTCCTGAAGAACTATTTTACTTTTAAATTAATCTCCACATCATTATCTGGAGAAACTCGACTTGGATCTTCAGCAAGCCATTGATCACTGTAGTATCTACCAAAATCAAAAAAATTAGAATTCAAAATGGATTCAATTAACATAATTATTAAACTAAGTTTCAATTATAAAAAACTTACTTGGGATGCAAAGCATGTGCCAAACAATGAAGGGGAGTTGAACTTTTGGTCCACCGATCTATAAGAATATGATACACCACATGAAAAAATGTTGATTCCTCACCATTCATCCGCCCTTCTTTTAAGTATATTACATTCTTTACCTTCTTAATCATTGCATCCCACATATCATAAACCAACTGAAGACAAGTTTTATTAGTATCACAAAACCTTATCATATCATAAATAGGAGTAGTGAAAGCAAGGATGTAATCAATGCTTGCCCAGAACTCATCATCCAATATCTTCTCCTTCACAAATCTTGCCCTTTCTTGATGATCATCTCTATAAATACTCCATTTTTCACAAATGACCATGTTTTGGAGGCCACCCTTTATCAACTTGAACCTCTTTAACATCACAATCATGGAAGCAAATTAGGTGTCACCAATAGAAAGCAACTTCAATGGTACAAACTCATTAAACATGGACAATCTCATAGAATGAGTCATGATAAAAGTCTTGATTGTTGAAACATGGATTACAATATCAGATATCCAACTACATTCTCTATAAGTAATCTCATTATTATCCATATTTTTGGTTGCACAAATGTTCTTCAAAGCCAAATTCAACATGTGAACAACACATGATGTCCAACTGATAGTCGGATATTCTTGCTCAATAAGTTTCCCTGCACCCTTACAATTAGCAGCATTATCAATAATTACCTGAACCACCTTCTCCACCCCAATTTCTTGAATTACTTCCTTTAGCAAGTTGAAGATAAAATATTTATCCTTGATATCACCAGAACAATCAACACTTTTCAAAAACATGGCAGCACCGTCACATACTGCCATGAAATTAATTATTGGTCTCCTTTGAGAAGCACTCCACCCATCACTGACAATACTCACACCGTTTGTTTTCCAAAGAGATCGGGCAGAGATACACAACCTATCAATATTATCCTTCTCCTTTTGCAAAAGAGTAGTTCGCAACAAGTTATAGCCAAGCGGCCGATAACTTGAAGTCACAACAGAAAATAGTTAAAAATAAGGGAAATTAATTGACATAAAAAGAAAACATAATATTTCATAACATTAAATACCTCCAATGTTATGACTTGCAGCATAAGTGAATGCTTGTTGAAAGTACGGGTTCCTTGCCAAATTAAATGGCAATCCAGCAGAATAAAACATCCGAGCAATAATATGATTTAATTATTCCTGCTCTCCCCTATTGAAAGCCCTCTCAACAAGACTCATGCTTGCAGTTCCTTCATCACTTCTTTTTCTTTTAGCATATGTACTAGTTGTAGCTAAAAAGCTAGTGGGTGATAAAGGAACATGTCTCTTACATATGTACTAGTTGTATCACTTCCTTAACACTCTTACATATTCCAATCTCTTTACATATAATCTTTAACAAATGAGCCTTTACTCTCATGTATGAACTTCTATATTCAAGTTTGCAAAAGTTACACTTCCAATTCATATTCCCTTTTACTTCATTTCCATCCCCAACTTTAGTAACATAATTCCACAATGGTCTGCTCGAGTTTTCAACTTCAGTTTCCACATTTTGTGCATTGGATTGTATTGAACTATTGCTTTGATTAATGTTTGACTCCATTCTATTATGTTAACAAAAAAAAAAGACAGAATCAAATTTTAAAAACATAATATTTGCTTTTAAAAAGAAAGAAAAAATAATTCTTTTACAATACAAATTGCTTTTAAATTGCTAAAAACAGATTTCATAAAATGATGTAAAATAACAAAGCAATATTGTTTGTAGAAAAATAGCACCCCACCAAAGAATCAAATGTTAGTAAAAAAAAATACTAAACATTCACTAGCATCATGTCTTAAAAGAATATTTAACTATTATTAATTTGGGCACAATCAAATCAGCACCCCACTAAAGCCCATTCTGAACAATAGGCCCAATTGTATTTTGAAAACTGCTATGCTTATTTCACAAATGAAATTAATTTAGTCATGTGAGCATTTCTTGATAAGATGGAAAAGCACTAATTATGTACTAGTAAATTCAGTTGAGTGACACAAGCGTACTTTTGAATCAAAGTAAAAGAAGTTTGTAAAATAACAAACAACTTGAGGGTTGAGCCAAAAAAAAAAACTTGAGGAAAATTAAGTAAAATAAAATGATATGAATAAGGAGGGACTTACAAATGAATGGTAATATAAATGATATAAATCATAAGCCACAGTGGTAAAATAAAATGCTGTAAAATAAAATGTGGTAATATAAAATTATAAATGATATAAACTGTAAAGTGTAAACTTAATTATGGGCATTGATCTTTGAAAAGTGTGTGACGGTGCAGCCATAAGACCAGGTTTACGAAAATCATAAGACCTGGTTTATTCATTAAAAATGTTGATAAAGTGTAACGGAGGAGGAGCATGTTCACTTACCGTTACGGGAAAGTTACGAGGAAGAAAGAGTGGTTGTGGAGGAGCAGCGCGGCGGAGAGAGAAGCGGCGTGGCGGAGAGAAGGAGCCCGCGAGAGAGAGAAAGAGAGAGAGAGAGAGAGCGATGCGTAGGTACGGGCTTACGGAGGTGAAGGAGCAGCGATGGCATGGCGGAGGAGTACGTAGGAGGAGCAGCGACGACACGACGGAGTAGTGGCTTGCAATGTTCAGAACAAAGCAAGAGGAGCAGTGGCTTCAGGCTTGCGATCGAAAGAGGAAGCACAACAAGAGGTATGGCACAAATCAGAACCAATTTAGGGCTTTTTATTTATTTACAAAACTACCCTTCCAAATTTGGATACGTAGAAAGCCTTTTTTTGTGCGTACCCGTCCGATACGCGTGTCCGATACGTTGGGAAAAAAAATTTCTCGTATCCGTGCAACGTAGTCTGCAATGACATCTCTGTAGTTTATTCCAAACTATAATTTAGTGTTCATCTTTCCCACTTTTTAATTATTGCAAGCATAACATTATCATAAACACTTAAAAAAATAGGAAAAAAGCATAAGTTAGAACAAATATAATAATAAGCATAATTTGTCTGTTGCTTTGAAATTTTTATTGTGACAACATTAGGTAGTGGCAAAATCAAGTTGGATTTCATTTTTTGGTAAGGATTAACTTAATGGTTGTTCATTTTTGTTTGAGTCTCATAGATTTTTATCGCATTTTTTTTTCATTTTTGGGGACAAATTTGATTTTTCATCTTACAACAGCGCTCTGCACATTCAAGGACAAAAATGACTAATTACTCTCTAATAGATCATATCTTAACAAAATTTATCACTTAATAATTTAAATTGATAAAAAAATATTAAAAATATATAAAAGAAAACCCTAAGGGTCTAAGGCAAAGGCCTCGTTGGCCTTATGGTCTCCACAACCCTGTATCTGGCTGTTTCAATCTTTCTCAATCTTTGGTAAGGTCTGTTGCTGTATTATTTTCATTTCTCCAGGGTTTGCTGAGAAGCTTTATTGTGTTTTACTTGAGATTTGTGCTTTCTTGATTCTGCATTTTGGTTTTCCTTACTAAAATTAGTTGCTTAAAACAAACTGAACAAGTATGTAGGTTATAGTTTCATGGCATTTTGTGACAAAGGGTGTGGACTAGAACTGAATCTTCTGGGAGGGGTAAAGTTGTGTGATTATGAGGGCGTTTCTCTGATTTGGTTTTATTGGTATTTGTTTCTTGTAATCTTGTTATGCGTTTTGGTGTTTAGTTGTTATGTATTTGCTTCTGTTTTTTTTTTCATTTTCTTTTCTTTTCAGAGGCTGTAGGCACAATATACTGGCTTCTGCTGTTTTATGCACTGTTTTTTGTATTTCTTTGGTTTTGGCTTCAATGATTACGTCTTGTAATAATATACTTTTTTTTCCAAAAAACAAATAATATACTTTTCTTTTTCTTAGTAATGATATTTCTTTCCCTTACTAAATATTTTACCAAAACTTACTCTTATTCTTATAACATTTCTTTCTAATGTAGTCAGAGTCAGTTGCTTCAAATCAAGATATCGTAGACAATAGCAAATATTCACTTGAAAGTTTAGTTGCTTCAAATCAGTTTAGATTCGTCACTTGCAAATATACGTCAGAAGGTTTGATTTTTTTTTTCAATATATTCTTTCTTCATTTTTCATGTTATTACTCCAATTCAATGATCTTTTGTATTTTGCTCTTAAACCACTAAGAAAATGAAGGATGAGACAAATGTACGATTGTGCAGCATTTTCCTGCTTCCCTATCAATCCATGGTTCTGTTTCAGAATCATTTTGTTGGTTTTTTCTTTTAATTTTTCTTTTTAATTTCATTGGTAGGTGTTGTGCGATTACGCGAATGCGTTTTACGGCAAGTGCACCGATCGTTTAACAAGTAATAAAAGGGTAAGTAAAGTATCGTCTCCACAGGGATTGGAAAGATTTCTCACTATTTATAAAAGTTGTGATCAAACAGTAACAAGAGAATACGTAAGAGTTTGTTGTGATTGTATTGAATTAATGACAGAAATTAAACTAAA
>PYAF01003338.1:866917-886443 GCA_007407185.1 Glycine tomentella | reverse complement strand
GAGGTGGCAGTTCTTGTTTTCTCCTTTATTTGCTCTTAATTTCCCTTGTTTTGGCCTGCAAACACTTGATTGGTATTAAAATACTTTATAAAACATAATATACTAAATATGCCTAATTCTAATACTATTTTCTAACTATTTACTCTAAATATGACCTAAACTAATGTTATATTTAAGATGTGTTTTCAACACATCAGTAGGACTTTTATTATCAAGATCAACATCAACTATGAATATGAAGGTCTTGTCCAACCAAATCTGCAATTGCCTTTGGAAGCTCCTAGGTTGAGGAAGGTTGGGTAAAAATACATATTAATTAGTAATAACAGATTTATACATGTCAATGATGGACTATATTGACTCCAAAAAATAAAGGATAATAATAAATTTTAGTCACCTTAATCATATTCGAACACGATTATGTTATAAGTAATTTTTTTTTTTTACTTTTTTGAATATAGATGTGAGAGAGCGAGCCCTGACTCAGCGGTAAAGTTGTGTCTTGGTAACTTGTTGGTCATAGGTTCAAATTTGGAAACAACCTATTTCCATATGCAAAGATAAGATTGCGTAGAATATTTTTCCCTCTTATCTTCGTATAGCGATAAACCTCTAAACAATGAGATATATAACTTTTTTTATAGATGTAAAGTCATTTATTTATTCAAAAACAACATTTAAATTAGACAAAGTTATTATCAATAAAAAACAATAAGCAAATTATATGATATTAAAAGTTTAAACTTTAAGATTATTATCAAAATTGTGGAACGTGTTTTTGGTACATAACATAGACAATTGGTATGGAGGAGTACATTTGAGCACTATATAATGTACCATTGGACATTCTTTTAATATGCTCCTCATAATATTCCTCCTGTTCAATCTCCTTCTTCTCAAGCTATTCAAGCTCAATATTTTACTTCTCAAACTAATAAAAGTAGTATTAATCCAACCATCCTTCCATCCATCCACATACAACAAATTCTTATTGTCGTAATGTCTTTTATAGGAAGAAGAAACAGAAGAGCCGACTAGCAAGATATATCATGCAGATGCAACAACCACCTTCAATAGCTGAATTGTCTCCTGCCTATAAAGGATAATTATTATTAGTAGAAGTTTAAGTATTTTAGATTATTCTTTTGTCATCACATTATGTATTTTGTAAAAATTTATGATATTTTCTTATAAAAATATGATAAAGTATTTTTACTCCATTAAGAAAATATCTTGAATCCCTCACTATAGGAAGGTATGTTGTTATGTAGCTTATGTCAAATAAAGTACTCAGTCAAGTCGAGGGAACACCAAACACATTCAGACTGAGTACCCCTTCGACAACGTGTCCACATACTTCATACAAAACGTCTCGACCCTCAACATATATGGACAACAAGAACCATTCAACCATGATTATCACCAATAAACCCGTTTAAGGGTAATTACTTGATTAGAAGATATATTACACAATTGGTAATAACGATGTGTAGGCCCAAAAAACCCAGGCCCAGTAAAGTTAGTATAAAAAGGGGTGAACCCCCAAGTAAGAGGATTGATTCATTCTCAAATACTCTCTATATGTATCATTAATAGCTCTGAGTCGAACCCTCACTTGAGCGATATAGTGCCTTTTGCAGGTACCCCTGAACACTCACACACTCAAGAGTTCGGCAAGGAATTGTGAATAGAAGACCCTTGGGCACAGTAAAAGACCCTTCAATAGAAGGACAAGTATCTAGTCCATTTGTGACATAAACATTTTGGCGCCCAACGTGGGATCGTGTAAGACATATCCCAATCCCAAGAGTTTATGGCAATAACAAGAATTGGTAAAAAAACAATAGCGATGGAGCAACTAGTTAATCACCATAACGAAGACATTCATGTATAAGATCAAACCGACCTGTCTTTAATAGTTATGAGACTACAGGCTCAAGTCTCGGAGATGCAAACTTCGACGCGAGAATGCTCACCTTCGGGAGGCACATAGGTCGCAACAACCTGAGGCTAACCCACTGGAAGGAGGAAAGGCCAAATCAACTGCAATCGGCTTACCCAAAGCCACTAATCTAAGTGTGTGTTCGAACGTTATTCTCCCGTTCTCCACACTTTTGGAAGACAGTTGTTACAGTTCAAGAACTCTTTTGTTCCTAGCATCATGGAGGCGACTCTTTCTTCCAACTAGAAGAACTTGACTATTGAGAAGTATGATGGCGCCACAGACTCGGACGAGCACTTGGATGTGTATATTACCCAGGTAAGTTTGTATTCCACGCATGATGCAATCTTCTACTGGGTAATCCCGACATCACTAATGGACAAGCCTTTCATTGGTTCACACCACTAACCCCCAACTTCATTAACTCATTCGACACCCTGGCCGCCCACTTTGGAACACAGTTTGCCACTAGCCAGGCTCAACACCTAACTTTTGTAACCCTCATCAACATACGGTAGGAGAAGAAGCAGTTGTTGCGAACCCTTCATGGAACATTTCGGAAAGGTCGCGTTGAATATCTGAAACTTGGACCCAGGTGATTATACACCACTTGATAACGACATTACGGTCGGGACCTTTTGTCGATAGCCTATGCAAGAAAATAGCATCTAATCTTGACGAGCTGTGAACGAGGGTGGCCAAGTATACGCAGATGGAGGAGTTGGTCGAATTCCAGAACTAGGTGGGGGTCGATGCCATGTCGACCAAGAAAGATAATAAGCCTGACTCCAACAAAGCTCGACATGATGGAAAGAGGGATCGACTGCCACGAGAACCATGTTAGTACACTCCTCTTACCGATAGTAGATCCCATATCATGGATCAGGCCTTAGCTGTCAACTTTTTAACCATACCCAGGACAGCCAACACCCCACCAAACGCCAATTACTCTGGACATTGTTTGTATCACCGCAATTGTGGCCATTCGATGGAGTAGTGCAGTGCCTTGAAGGACAAGATATAGGAGTTCATCAAGCTCGGCCACCTAAAGGAGTTCGTTCAAAAGCCACAATCGTATAGGTCCGAAGGAAGGAACAAGCCCGAGTCTAGCCAGGGGAGAGACTAAAAACATGCAGACCGGTCATAGAGGCAAAGGAGCTAGAGCCACTCCAGGGAGAGTGAAGAGAGACCCCTCGATCGATCGAGGTGGGTCATAAACACTATAGTCGAAAGCTTCATTGGGGGTCGGGCCACCACCTCCATACGAAAGAGACACCTTCGATAGGTCCAATTCGTTAACATGATCTCCCAGCATCGAGTACCTAACATGCCATCCATAACCTTCATAACAAATTATTTCAAGGAAATTGACTAGATGCAGGATGACCTAATGATTATTAGTATTGAAATATCCAACCGCATCATCAAGAAGACCCTTATAGATCAAGGAAGCTCTCCCGACATCTTGTTTTGGAAAACCTTAAAACAAATGGATATATTTGAGTCTGAGATCGTGCAACACGATGACCCCCTGTGTGGTTTTGCTGGGGAATAGGTAGGGATGAAGGGTTGCATCTAGCTCTACACAAAGTTCGAGAATGAGGGGGCGCTACAGAAAGTTAAAGATACGATATGTGATAATGGACACTTACATGTCGTACAACAAACTCCTCGGTTGTCCTTCATTCAATGCCCTCGGCACAATTCTGTCAACCCCTCACCTTGCGATGAAGTTCCCGTCGAACGTCGGGACCATTATAACCATGCACGCTAACCAGAGGACAGCCAGAGAATGTTACATGGCCAACCTCAGGTTATTGTTAGACTATTGACAAGCGTACCAATATCGTCACAAGTTACATAATTTATAAAGAGATCGTCTCCACAGGAACTTGAGATACTCAGTTATTCCAGATAAAAGTAACAGTTTAATATTTATGCACAATAAAATTGATTGGAATATCATGGGTTCGTGAAAATAATAGAATTGTGGAATTAATGAAAATAATGGATTTAGTGCGTCGAAAATATGGAAAATTACAAAAACAATTAAAACGAATTTAATTAATTCAAGAAAAAGGTAGGATTGGATTTCATCATTCATACTCTCAGTATCCAATTAACATTAACACATATGAATCATTTTCTAACATTACTGATGCACACATTAATTCACCCCGAATTGATCCCTCGCATTCAAGGAACCTAAGGATATCTACCGAATATCGATCCCTCGCATATGAAGTAAATAACCCATCATTACAATCATAATCTCGTGCTATTTGCAATCAAAACGTTATCCTCTATTCCTAGCAACGTAACGTAAAAAGTAAAATCATTCAGTTAAAATTCTAAGAGCACTTTCCAGTCAAACTTAGAACCCAATTTCATGAAACTAAATTTCATGAAACTAGTGATCAAGTAGAACCAAACATTATGAACAAAATGAAATCACCAGTAGTGAGTAGAAAAGATTCATATATATATATATATATATATACATACATATATATATACATATATATATATATATCAAATATCAAAGAAAGATACATAAGGATACGAAGATTACATCCAACCTTTTGGAGAAACTAGTCGATCATTAATAGAGCACAAGATCAACAAAAGACATGATGGAGGAAGCAATTCATAATTCTTTTCTAGAAGATTTCTTCTCATTTTCTCTATTCTCTCACCTCTTCCTGTGTGATTATTTTCCTCTAGTTCGTTCTCCCCTTCATTTGCATGATTTTATATGTAACGAGGCGCCTCGTCACTACGATATCACTAACTCTAATCGTGCGAATTTCAAATTTTAATGAAAACTCCATTATTTTGATTATGAAAATGGTAGTAAATTTTTTGCGATAATCCAATTATCATACAACGGAACAAATACATATGGATGTACATTTAAAATATTATATATCATTCACATGTCAGAACATGATCTAGTTGTATTTACAAATATTACGTCTAGAATTACATGACCAACAAAAAGGATCAAGGGACTAACTAAGAAAAAGTTGATTAACAAAACACAACTATTTTCCAAAAAGAGTTTCAACGTTATAACATCTGTTCGACGGCTCCAACCAGAAAGAAGATCTCCCTCCAAGGTCACCTACAGCTGCTCATCTGCTCCCACAAACGAGGGTTTGCGATCATCACAGATACCAACCACATGGTACAACAAATGCAAGGGTGAGTTTATCTTACCAAAAATAACAAGTACCATATAACACTAATCAAAAGAGAACAACAATAACAACTCCAACCATTTGTAAAATTAATCAGTTACACACCCAAATGCAACAACTAGTCATCCACTTTTCCACAATTCAACACAAGTATGCTCAGAATGATGCATGCATCTAACTCAACTCTCAGAATGCAATGTGGTACCATCCTCATGGAAATAGTCACTCTCAAGAAAATGATGCAGTAGCTCGTCGAGGTCACCCTATCGTGCACTGGTCGCTCCCCCATGGTGATCAGCCCTGAGTCTCAAGGTAGTTCCAAACAAAGTGATTGCCCCCTAGTACCCCCAGTACTTACTATCCATCATTCTATTTCCATCAATGCAACATGAAGTATGAAACATGGGCAACACCAATGCATGACCATGACCAGGAATAAATCCGTCCCCGCAAGGATGACCAGTCATGCACCCCCATGTACATTCATAGGACACCAATGTGGGCTCACCGATGCACTGATCGTGGCTAGGAATAAATCATTCCCTGCAAGAATAACCAACCGGTCACTGCACCCCATATGTGTATACACAACATACAACCATGGGCATCATCAATGCATGACCTGCCTAGGAACAAATCCTTCCCCGCAAGGATAACCAGTCATGCACCCCTCATGGGTGTTCATGTATATTCACATCATCCAATGACATTGTTTACATCAACATTATCTCTCATCAATGTCATTATCAACATCCACATCACATCATCTCAATATCATCATCATACATATTAAACTCATCTCATTTCAACATCATCAACCACATCAACATTATCTCATTTGAACATTGTCAACTATATCATGATTATCTCATTTAAACATCACCAACCACATCAATAACATCTCAATTTCAATATCATCAAAACATCAACATCATTTTATTTCAATATCATCATCATAAACATCAATATTCAACATAATCAACTATATCAACATTATCTCATTATATCATCATCAACCCAATCACATTATCCCATTTCAACATCATCTCATTCATTCACAATCCATATTACCATAAGACTGGTATTTTAGGAAAATTCTAAATTAAAGAGAAGGACTACAATATAGAAAACACACTCTTATGCCCATTAAAAATTTGATAAAGAATTAAATAGAAGAACACATTATAAAATTTGGGGCAGAGTCTCCTCTGTAATTAAGACTTTTTCCAAAAATCCAATCATTACAACAACAGCATTAGTCATAGTTTTATCCATCAACAAGCAAATTTATCGCATCCCATTAGTTAAAAACACAGTTTTTCTTGAAAACGAGCACACAACAAGAACCAACATACATCAATAATAATTATATTGCATCTCATTAGTTTAAAACATAACTTTTTCTTGAAAACCAGCACACAACGGGGACAAACAGATATCCTCATAGTTGGACTCCCTAGCCCCCCAACTATGGTACCAAAACTATAATTAAATAATAAACTCCCCTTACCTAACAAGAAGTTCTCCCTGTTACAGCCTAGCGACGTTGTTTTGCGATCCTTCGAATACGCGTGCTTGACCGAACACAGAGCTCTATATACCAAATTGAAGACAATTTAGTATAGATTTCAAAGACAAGGTCAATGTTAACAGTTGGGGTCAAATACCCACTCAAATCAAAAAAGGGCTAAACAATGTTTTGGGAGTTCACATCAAAAGATATCATTTTGAAATTCTGATTACACCAATATGACCGAGGTTCAACAAGGATCACAAAAATGACATCAATTTCATAAAAAGGAAACTTTTACAATATCTTATTTTCAAAGGATGTGTAAAACTCCCAATAACGGTACCCAAAATCCAAGAGACACTAAGAGAAGCTTAGACTAGCTAGAAGAAGATAAAGGAAATCAAGATTACCTCAAGGAAACCAAAAAAGAAGGATTGGAGGCTCTGTTCTCTACTGAAACTTCGAGATGAGTTTCAAAGATTCCGTTCCCATTAAAGGGTTCCTCTCCATGCGGTGGTCCAACGGCAAGCGACGGTGTCTCGTAGCGATCGTGGCTGGTGGAGGATGATGGTGGGAGGTTAGGGGAAGGTGGGAGGAAGAAGAAGACCTCTATTTTTGTGATTTTCGTTGCTGGTACGTACTTATAACTGACTTGACTCGCCAAGGCGAGCCAAAATGCCTGCCAAAATTCACCTGGGCGAGTTGACCCAATTTTAAAATTTCTGCTTCTTTGAAAAATTATTATCTTATGCTTCATATGTTATTTCGACAATTCCAAGGGTCAAAAGTTACATATGTGGGTTAGAAACCTACCTTTAAAATTTGAAGGTAATCCAACGATTAACCAATCCATAATTGTTATTTTACCAAAACAGGTTTTGGGTCAAACTCGAAATCACTCCATTTCAGCGCAGCTCAAACAAATTCCCATAACTTGACATCTACACCAAGCAATTGCACATGGAAAATTTACATAACATTTCAATTCATCTAAACTAATCAAATAGTGAAATAACACAAGAAATACATCGAACATCTATTTTCGGTTATCGAAATTTTAGGGTGTTACATTATACAATTTTGGTCCAAGAGGTGCCAGACCAACTCGCCCAAGCGAGCTGAACTCACCCAGGCGAGTTGGTTACTTCTAGCTGAAGTAAGGTAGCTCGCCCAGATGAGTTGGTTTCTTCATAAAGAAGTTATCCCATTAGCCCAACAGAGCTGAATGCTAGCCTAGGCGAATTTCAATCTGGAACTTTTTAAAATTGACCCTTTTGCCCTTCATCTTGGCTTGATTTCTAAATCCAACAAATAACTATCAAAACATTAGAATTGCATGGATGAATCTTCCAAATTTAAACAATAAGATTTATAAATATACAAAATATAAAATGACTAGAATTAAGGGAAGTTTATAAGAAAACTACTGAAATCAAAAGATAAGTAGCATTATAATTCCGAAAATAACTAATATATGGAACTTATCAGTTATGCCCTTACACGAGGGAGGGAACCCCAGAAGTTGTCCATTGTGTAGAGGCTAAAACCGAGGTCGAGGAGGTGGAGGGACTCGAGCTTAACCCCATAACTAATGATGATAACTGAGTGACCTCGATTGAAGATGAGCTTAACCCCAGATCAAATGACTCGGGGTAGAATGGGGAATGTTTTAGGTTTCATGCTCACCCACCAAGGTATACATGCCAACCCAGATAAATGTCAAACCATCTTGGAGATGAGAAGTCCCTGAAATATGAAGGAGGCTCAAAGACTAGCTGACAGAATAACCTCATTGTCAAGGTTTTTACCAAGAATAACTGAGAAGGCTAGGCCCATTATGAACATGCTCGAGAAGGCCAAAAACCTTGTCTGAGATGAAGACTATGAAAAAATCTTTTAGCAGCTGAAGGTAACATTGGTGACACCACCCATTTCATCGAAACCAAACACCACTAAGAAGTTGATTGTTTATCTTTTGGTCTCGATCGAGGTCATCAGCGAGGTTCTGGTACAAGAGGAAGAGTGAGTAGAGGTCGGTATATTCTGTAAGCCGAGAACTACAAGATCCGGAGACAAGGTACCAGGTGATGGAGAAGGTATCCCTCTCACTTGTTCATGTTGCTCGTCGTCTCCACCAATACTTTTAGAGCCATCAAATCACTGTTTGAGCTGGTTGCCCCATAGCAAAAATACTACATAAGCTCAAGTTGGTCCGCCAAATGACAACATGGTCAATCGAACTCTTGGAATATGATATTATTTACGAACCGAGAGGTGCCATTCGGGTGCAGGTGCTAGTCGACTTCTTCAACGAGTTTCATCCACCACCACCACAATTTGAGCAGGAATGATGGATGATGCATGCGGTTGCTCCTCCAACCGGCATGGGAGCGGAGTTGGGTTATTTTGGAAGGACCCAATGGTGTGGCTATGGCACAATCATTACCTTTCGGCTTCAAAGCCACCTGCAATCAGGTAGAGTACGAAACCATCTTAGAGAGTTCAATGTTGAAGCAATTCCAAGATCGTTGTCGAACAAATAAACAAAGTGTTTCAGATTCGAGACCCCCAACTCCAAATGACTCACATAAACATGGACAAATAATGTGCAAGTGACTCACATAAGTAGAGAGGTCAACAACAAGGCTGATGAGTTGCCTAAGCTGGCTATCTCCCCTAAACATGGACAACTTAAAACCTTCATTATCCATTTGATGCCCGAACCCAACGTCTTCGAAAAAGAATGTTTACAGGTGGAAGAAGCCACATTGGGGTGGAAAAAGGAGATACTCGAGTACTTGAAGCACGAGATACTCTCAGCTGTCAAAAACAAAGCCAACAAGATAAGAACACAATCCACCAAGTACACCTAGTGGCTGGCGAACTATATAGAAGAGATTTTTCCTTATGTCTGCTCAAGTGCCTTCACCAAGACTAGGCTAGCTATGTCCTCCGAGAACTGCATGAGAGTATTTGCAGTTTGCATTCCAGGGAAAGAACCATGGCCACCATAGTTTTGAGGGTCGGCTACTATTGGCCAATGATAGAGTGCTTTTAGTTGAATATTTTCTATCCTTCTTAGCTTATTTGACATATCTTGGACCTTTATTTTCCTATTTTAATTCAGTTTTTGGCCTAGGCAAGTAAGTGGGCTTAATTGCTAATTGTTGTGTATTTTCGGATTTTTGCTCACTTGATGTATTTGACTTGTGCAGGACCTATAGAGTGCTACCGATCTCCGAATGCAGCGTTCTAGGAGTCCCTGGAAAGATAACAAAAAGATCTACAAGTTTGCTACAAATAGACCGAGGTCAATTCTGTCATTTTGAGGGTCATTTTGAGATTTGAAGTTAGCACTTCTGCACTTGTAATTTTGGGCTGCGAATTTGATTTTCATGGTTGTAAATAGCAAATAATTAGATTGTTGGGTTTGTTTATGGTCCATTCTATTTTCAGAACTTAGTCACTATTGATATTAGTGACTTTAGTGAAACTTGGAGAGCACTTTTACATTCAATAAAAATAGTTTTTACTTTTCTTTCTTTTAGTTTTTAGGATCAAACTCTTGTTCTTTATTTTCTCTCATTTGTTCTTCATTGTTCTTCATCTTCTTCATTTTCATC
This sequence comes from Glycine tomentella, assembly GCA_007407185.1. Classification (NCBI taxonomy): domain Eukaryota; kingdom Viridiplantae; phylum Streptophyta; class Magnoliopsida; order Fabales; family Fabaceae; genus Glycine; species Glycine tomentella. Next base: position 876,165 of record PYAF01003338.1, on the reverse strand, counting down.
TTGCTATCTTTTTATTTTACTGCACTCATTTCATTGGGCTTTCCTTGGTGATCATCATGGAAGGCTAAATCATTAATCAATCCAAGGATCCATCTCAAGCAAGAGAAGAATTGGAGTTCTGGTTTGGTATTTCAAATTCTATTTGAATGTTCACCTTCTTCTTTAATTTCTATTATGTTTTCATGATTATGATTGCATTTAGGATTGAAAGCGAGTTAGGATTATGGATTCATGTCCTAATTTCGAATGATAATCACAAGATTAATTGAATGATATTTCAGTTAGGGTTGTGGTTTCAATTAATTTAGGAGTAGAGTCGATTGAACTGCTTTTATTGAGATTGAATGAATGTTCATGATAGAATCAATTTATGGGAATGATGATGATTCGAATAGCTTGGGTTGGTGAATTGGATTGATGCTTTCTCATCTGTTTTACTTTATTCCTTGATAATCTTGTTAATTTCTACATTGTTCTTTAATTTTAGTTTGTGTTCTTACATGTTTTACTTTACGCATACCAACTGTTCGACAAAAATACCCCCTTATTATTATCAATGATTTGAAGCTAGAACCATATTGATCGTGTCTCTGAGTCGACCTAGGTTAGCTCTGTGCTACAGAATTAGCTTAGTAAAATTGTTTTTGATGCTTCTCGACAAAGCAATATCAAAACTGGCGCTGTTGTCGGGGATGCGGTTCATTGTGTGCTAGCTTTAATTCATTGTAATTAGTTCATAGAAGTAGTTTTAATTATTGCATTTTTGTTTTTGTTGCACAAATATGCTTGTTACATGATTATGTGCTTGTGGTTGCTGCATTAGATTTGTATTTACCCATAAGATTAGAGGCAAACCCTTAAAACAGAGAAAAATCCAGAAAAATAGAGCACAGCGTCCACCTGGGGCTGTTCGCGCGGCTCCCACGCTGATAGCGTGAACTGGTAGAACCTTCCACGATGATCGCGCGGCTCCCACACTGATAGCGTGATCTGGCAGAACCTTCCACATTGGTCGTGCGGATCCCACGCTAGTAGCGCGGACGTAAAAAAAAGTCTGGAATTTTAAAATTTAGTTTTTGTATAAACTTTTTAGGATTGTTTTATGCTTTTTATTATCCTTTATGAGTTGCATTATGTATGACTAGGTCCACATCAAGTGAATTTCATTCATTTGATCCTGAGATAGATAGGACATTTCATAGATTAAACAAACAAAACCTTAGGTTAGATGACTTTGATAGTGTAGTTTTAGACAGTAGCATAGCATCTTCTGACTTTGATTCTGATTCTACTTCTACACATCTTGATATCATGGCTGATAACAACCTAACTCTTAAGGAGTTAGCTACATCTGATGTTATTTACCAACCCTGGTGTATTCAATACCCTGAGACTGAGGTAAGTTATGAACTGAAGTCTGGACTGATCCATTTGCTTCCTAAGTTTCATGGACTTGCTGGTGAAGATCCACATAAACACCTTAAGGAGTTTCATGTGGTGTGTTCCACCATGCGACCACATGATGTTCATGAGGATTATGTCAAGATGAAAGCATTTCCTTTCTCTTTGGATGGTGTTGCTAAGGATTGGTTGTACCTTCAACCAAATCCTATCACCACTTGGACAGACATGAAGAGAAGATTCATGGAGAAATTCTTCCCTGCGTCTAGAACAGCATCCATCCGGAAGGAAATTTGTGGCATAAGGCAATTCCCTGGAGAGTCTTTGTATGAGTATTGGGAGAGATTCAACAAGCTGTGTGCTACCTGTCCTCACCATCAAATCAGTGAGCAATTACTGATTCAGTATTTTTATGAAGGATTAATATGGATGGATAGGAGTATGATAGATGCAGCTAGTGGAGGCACTCTGATGGACAAGACCCCTCTTGCTGCAAGGCAGTTGATTTCTAACATGGCAGCTAACTATCAACAATTTGGTGCTAGAGTTGCAACATCCAAGGTTGCAAATGAAGCTTCTGTTTCTATGGTTGCTGACAACCAGAGATTAGAGAACAAATTAACAAAGTTGGCATCCCTTGTGAGGCAACTTGCCATTGGTCCTGGTCCACAGCAACAGCAGCCCTTTAGACCTCCACAACAGCCCTTCCAGCCTACCCCCACCAAATACCAACCTTCCCCATTCAGACAACAGCCACAGTTCCAACAAGCTGCATCTACACCTGCACAACCTATGCAAGCCACTTCTGGACCTTCTTTAGAGGACATGATGAAGCAGATGGCTACCACCAACCTTCAATTTCAATAGAATGTCAGTGCTAACATCCAAGACCTCCAGACTCAGATTGGACAGTTAGCTACAATTGTCAACCAGATGCAGCAGCAAGGTTCTGGCAACATTCCTGCACAACCAGTGATTAATCCAGAGAATGTGAATGCCATTACCTTGAGGAGTGGTAAGGAACTTCCAGATTCCATAGTTGTTGGTGCTAAATCAGATCCTGTAGAGGAGTATTCTATTTTTCTTCTTGATATCATTGATGTTGCAGTAGATAGTGTAGATATTTCTGATTTACTTTCTGATTTTTCTAACTTTGATCTTGGTTCTTGTAATTGTGTCTGTGATGAGTCTGCTGTTATGTGTAGTATTTGTGCGGAGATTTTCTCTGTACTTCACTCTGATTGTGTTGCAGGTACAAATATAGGTTCTGAGTATACTATCCCATTTCCCTCAGCCTCTACTCTTTCCTTACCTTCCACTATTCAACCACCTTCCTTGGAGCTGAAGTCACCACCTGAGCACCTCAAGTATGCATATTTAGATGATGCTCAGAAGGTTCCAGTCATCATATCTAATAGTCTGTCAATGGAGCATGAAGAGAAGTTGATGCATGTTTTGAGAGACCACAAAAAGGCCACTGGATGGACACTTGCTGATCTTCTTGGAATTGATCCTCCCATCTGCATGCATCAAGAAAATTATGTTTGGGATGTGCCTTGAACGACACTTTGGGAGTTTCTTTTTCCCTCCTTTTATTTGTTGTCTCTTTGTTTGCATTTCTTTGCATGCTCACATTGAGGACAATGTGCATTTCAAGTGGGGGTGGAGGATTTCTAAAATTTGTTTATTTTGTTATTTTCTGTTTTCTGTTTTCTGTCTGTTTATGTTTTGTTGCTGTCTGTTTGTCAGTGTCTGTTGTTTTCTGTTTTCTGTTTGTCTGTTTCAGTTTTGGAGTCTGTATGTTTTTTGTTGTTTGTTTCTGCCGTTTCTGTTTTGTTGCTGTTTTTATTGAATTTAGGCATTTTTTCATGTTTTTCATAGGATTTCCAACTTGTATAAATTGTGAGAAATGTTAAAAAGTTGGTTGGATTTAGAGGTTTCATACTTGATGTGAATCATTGTTGCAATTGTTGAAGTGATAAGTAGGCTTGAGAAATAGAATTTAAGATGAACCATGTGTGGTAGAATTATGCCTTGTGAGTTTTTGAGCCCTTGTGGATATGTTCTTTCATGTGTGATTTCACCCTTGTGCTAGATTACTCTATGTTTTGCCTTGCCTCTTTTGACATTCCTTGTTGCACATGCTTTGATTGAGATGATTTAGACCTTCTTTCTTTTAGCCACTAGCCAAATAAACTTATCCTTGTGTTGATATCCATTGTCACCCTCTTTGAGCCTCTAGCCTTTTCTTTCTTGTTTAGCTCATTAAAAACTAAAAAAAATGATGGAAAACCATGTTACCCTAGCTTTAGGGAGAAAAGGGGCTTTGGAATTGTTTTGGGAGTGGGTTTCAAACAAGTGTGGGGTTTTTGTATTTTGTTGTGTTTTGAAAGAAAAGAAAAGAAAAAGAGAAAAGAAAGAGTTCAAATAGCAAAAGTTCAAAGAAAAGAAAAAAAAGAAAAAAAAATTGTGTATAAGCAAAGAAAAAGAAGTTCAAGCAAAGAAAAAAAATATGCAATAAAAGTTGTTATGGTTCATTTTCATCCTTGTAAATTCTTTTAAATTCCATCTTATTGCTTCTACCCTTCTTTTATCTTGTTGGCTTGCTCCCCATTGCCCCTATTTTCTCTTAAGTTTTAGCCTAAATATCATTTTCTTATCCACCTTTTCCTAAGCCATTCATTACAAGCTAATAAAGTCCTTTTGATCTTTTGATGTATGTGTATTTCAAGTTGAATGAATGAGAGGTTTGTCAATGCTCGAATGTGCTAGTTGCATGTGGTGTTTGAGTGTAAATACAAGCCATACACATTATGTGAGGTTGAGTGTCACCCTTTGAGAGAATTCTATCACCTTGGTGCATTCTTAATCCTAAACTTAACTACTTTTTCACTTTGCACTTTGTGATCATGTTTTCATGGATTGTTTGTTACCTCAACATTATTCTTCCATCTTTCCATCTATCACTTTTGAGCATTGTTGTGATCCATTGAAAAATATGTGTGCCTTGTTCATACCCTTTCTCTAAATTTTTGGTCTACTTTAGTTTGAATTTTTCTCTTAGTCTTTCTTTTAGTTTTGCCCAGGAGTGCAAAAGTTTAAGTATGGGGTATTTTGATAGAGTGCTTTTAGTTGAATATTTTTCTATCCTTCTTAGCTTATTTGACCTCTCTTGGACCTTTATTTTCCTATTCTAATTCAGTTTTTGGCCTAGGCAAGTAAGTGACTTTAGTTAAACTATTTATATTTAGATTATTGGGTTTGTTTATGATCCATTCTATTTTCAAAACTTAGTCACTATTTATATTAGTGACTTTAGTTAAACTTGGAGAGCACTTTTACATTCAATAAAAACAGTTTTTACTTTTCTTTCTTTTAGTTTTTAGGATCAAACTCTTGTTCTTTATTTTCTCTCATTTGTTCTTCATTGTTCTTCATCTTCTTCATTTTCATCTTGCTATCTTTTTATTTTACTGCACTCATTTCATGGGGCTTTCCTTGGTGATCATCATGGAAGGCTAAATCATTAATCAATCCAAGGATCCATCTCAAGCAAGAGAAGAATTGGAGTTCCGATTTGGTATTTCAAATTCTATTTGAATGATCACCTTCTTCTTCAATTTCTATTATGTTTTCATGATTATGACTGCATTTAGGATTGAAAGCGAGTTAGGATTATGGATTCATGTCCTAATTTCGAATGATAATCACAAGATTAATTGAATGATAATCACAAGTGCTCGGAACACTTGCATGGTCGTCCACCCATTCGGATGCAGTTGCATTGGAGCAACATTGATTATCTGGAGCATGTCCAAAGTAAAATCGTCGAATAGGACCCTTACATGCAGATTATGAAACAAGTAATCATACATGTAAAAGAAATCCATGTTCATCGCATCTCGGTTCATGTACACGAACTCCACGGGCGGTGTTGCATTCGATCGAACGGTGCAGAGAGTGACCGGGCACATCTTTAAATCCATCATGGTACTAATCGAAAGCCAACTTATAAGGTTGGTCAGATCCGACTCGTGGTTGTATCGGGAGAAGCAAGGGCCTACCTCTTCATCAACCCATGTGTACTTCGGAAGTGTGATTGGGGGAGGCAGACACTTCACCTTTAGCATTGGGCGCTTCTTAGGCCAAGAAGCATCCCTCTGGGACATCCCCACCACGGCAACAACGATCACCACTGAAGCCGCAATGCTTTCACCCATCTTTCCAACATCAAAAACTTTGTCGCCACACCCTCAAACCTCATACTCGCCCCAAACAACTCCCTCGACGATGAACCTTTGATCGATACCATTATTACGTACCTCAAAGAAAGAATTGATTATTACATTACTTGGCTGAGAGCAAAGAATACTATTCAACTCAAAGCAAATAAGAAAATATCAAAGGCGAAAATTAAAAGGGGTTCCTCCCCCTATTTATAGGAGTTAGGCCTGGTATAAGGACCAAGCAAGGGCATACCTCTTCATCAACCCATGTGTACTTCGGAAGTGTGATTGGGGAGGCAGACACTTCACCTTTAGCATTGGGCGCTTCTTAGGCCAAGAAGCATCCCTCTGGGACATCCCCACCACGGCAACAACGGTCACCACTGAAGTCGCAATGCTTTCACCCATCTTTCCAACATCAAAAACTTTGTTGCCATACCCTCAAACCTCATACTCGCCCCAAACAACTCCCTCGATGATGAACCTTTGATTGATACCATCATTACATACCTCAAAGAAAGAATTGATTATTACATTACTCGGATGAGAGCAAAGAATACTATTCAACTCAAAGCAAATAGGAAAATATCAAGGGCGAAAATTGAAAGGGGTTCCTCCCCCTATTTATAAGAGTTAGGCCTGGTACGAGGACCAGCCAATAACATCTCCCCACTATTCGATCAAAATAGATCTACGGTGGAGATCACACGATGTTTTGGTACCCAACATGGGAACATGAACAGACGTAGGAAGTAATCTTCACATCCACAATGTAATAGTTACTTTATGACAATAAAGGCACATAATTGTCAGGAAAGTTGTTGGTGACTGTTCTACTACATCATAAAGTCCTTTTGGGTCAAGGCCAAAAAAGGGATTGGAGGCCTAGTATACCGGATAAAGTACTTAATCAAGCCGAGGGGACATCGGGCACACCCAAACCAAGTATCCCCCCTTGGCTACATGTCCATATATTTCATACAGAACCTCTCAGCCCTCAACATATATGGACGATGGCAACCACATGACCGTGATTATCACCAATAAACCTGCTTAAGGGTAATTACTTGATTAGAAGTGTCTATGCATGATTAGAAGATGTATTACACAACTGGTAATCAGGATGTGCAAGCCCATAGACCCTAGGCCCGGTAAGGTCAGTATAAAAAGGGGCCTAAGCATGATTAGAAGATGTATTACATATGCCCATAAAACCCAAGCTAAGTAAGGTCGGTATAAAAAAGGGTGAACCCTATGTAAGAGACTAATTCATTCTCAAATACTCTCTATATGTATCATTAAAAGCTCTTAGTCGAACCCTCACTTCAGCATTGAGTGTCTTTTGTAGGTACCCCCTTGCTCTTCCGGATACTCACACACTCGAGACTTCGGCAAGAAACTACAAATAGAAGATCCTTTGATAGAAGGACAGGTATGTTATGCATTTGTAACAGGAACATAGCTATTGTGCAAAGTTCAAGGACATTTGGGATCCCATTGCCTATGTTTGTATAAATACTTATGAACATTTTTCAATTAATCACAAATTTTGATCAATAATAACATTTATCCACCATTGATTGATTAATAGGACAACTCCACCTATGTGCGCTTGCTTACATAGTCTGTTCCAAGCCAGGATAAAGGAGGAGAGTTAGTGTCAGGTGTTGCGAATCTATAGTAAAAAAATATGTATTTTTATAAAATGAACCCTTATGATAATTTCTTGGGACATACCCTTCACAGCGACGTGTTCAGATTTTGTTTTTATAAACAAGTTAAAGGAAACTTATAAAATGGTTTTATAAAAGTGGAAAATGAATGACTTCTTGGCCATTCATATTAAACACTTTATTCTTTATTTTTTCTATTACAATTAAAATTACTCTGTCATTTATTTTTTAATTCTTCAATGAAATTTCTTTAATTTTTAGGAGAGTCGGTCAATATGAAAACTTATGTTATGATTGGAAGGATCAATATTCATTCGCAACAATTTCTGCAATTGACGATAAGGTTAATCCAATTTTATTATAAAATTTACATATTATTTCATCTTCCATTTTATTAAATGCTTAAATAGTCTTTGCAGGTTGATCGCTTAAAAATTTATTCTATCGGGTGGTGTTCTAGTGTTATACGATAATCACATACAAGACTCAATTATGTATAATGGTAAAAAAAAATTAGCTCAAAAAATGAAAAAGTATTATATATTTAGTAATTCATGTACAATATTCACTTACAAATGGCAGCAATTTTTTTGTGTGGTTTAATATAACTCTAACTCATTTTACATCATTGTTGGCAAAATTAATTATATGCAATCTCAAGTGAAATCCATCAAATTAATAAATTGACTGCCAAACAAAAGTCAAAGTGCATTGTTCAGGTTATTATTATAATTAAATAATTAAATTTCTTATTGACGTTGGATTACAAATTGAGGTAATTATATTTATAAGTGATATTTCGAATTGTTTTTACAGTTTTTCAAACGCCAAAAAAATATAGATTACAAATTTTATAAAGAATTAAGAAGAATCCTAAAATGATATACAATTTCTTAAATTTTATTGCACTTCCTTTGCTACGAAACTCAAAGCAATGACAAATTTTTGTCTATTTTATTTTATTTTTTTTGCAGGAAAACTGAAAGTCATCATGAAATGTCAAGTTTGGACTACCAATCAAGGAAAATTGTGAGATTAAAAATAGTTAGGATTTTTTTTATATATTTAGGATACTTTTAGATAATTATGATGTTTTTTTAGATGATCTTGAAATTATAATAAAGATATATTTTTTTGTTACATTATTGTTCGATTTTTTTTGTCACACTGCCAAAATTATGTGTCTGATTGATCAATTTTGATGTGCTTAAATAAATAGAAGACACCTTCTGTAATATATCTATATATATATATATATATATATATATATATATATATATATACGTTGTTTATAGAAACAACAATAACAGTGGTATTTAGTAATTAAATAAAATGCAGGCTGTTTACAACGTAATAAATCAATCGCGGGAAATTAAGGGGTTGATGATCAATTTATTCCGTTATTCATTGAAAATGTCACATTAACCATTTTATAAATAAAGTAACTATAATCACCCTTTGAAAAATAGCCCAAATTTAATTTAAAGGAGGACTAATTGGCAGAAATAAGGGTCAACGATTAAATTCTATAATATGTTGCATTCCTGGAAATTAATGCACCATCTGCATGAATAGGTTTAACCAATAAAAAAAAGGTGGAATGTTTTGTACGCTAAACTGAAAAAAGGGGAACTTATAAATAAGAAAAGTTAAATTCTGAATAATCAAGATACAGTTTAATAGATAATTGAATATATATATATATATATATGGAAATAATAAAAATTAATGACTGAAATGATTTCATTTCATGTTTTAATCACGCGAAAAGAATCCTCTAAACTATAATTTTAGGAATAAAAAATTAAAATGGGATATTTCTACATAATCATGTTATATATAGAAGAAAAAAAAACATATCAAAAGCATATAATTATATAAATGATTTAAATCAATTATTGATATAAAAATTAAATTGAAACAACAACTAAATAGGAAAATATTTTAT
>PYAF01003338.1:849591-866817 GCA_007407185.1 Glycine tomentella | reverse complement strand
TATTCAAGAAATTACACAATATTAAAAATATCCAGTGCGTTTGCACGGATTTTACACTAGTATGTAAAAGAGAAATTGGTTAGATTACTTCTAATAAGTTGCAAATAAAATTGATATAATAATGTTATCCTGAAATAGTCTTTAATTAATATATTTTAAATAGATAATAGAGTCCATTAAAAAAAATTTTAATACAACTTAAAACGGATAATAAAGTTGGTTAAAATATAACATTAATGTTATTGAAAACGAAAATTTTTCCAATTAAAAAATGATAACTTAAAATTTCATATTTTTAAATTAATTTCAAAATGATTTTATAATTAATTATTTTAATTAAAGATATTATTCTTTTAAAATTTCAAATTAAAATATACAGCAACTAATACCATAATCAATAAAGTAGTGGAATGATATCCACTTTGGGCTTTGATAATTTTCTTAAGAAGTTCGTGGATGTGTTTGGTAAAATTAATTAATAAAATAATTAAAAAGTGTAAAATGATAAAAATAGTAATAAAATTATGATTTATTTAAAAAAGATAATAAGAAAATTGGATAAATATATTAAATATTAAAATGAAAGAAATTATAAAAAGTTATAAGCTAATGTTTTAAAAAATGTTAATTTGGCTATGTTCGAAAAATTGGCTGAAAACCTAGTTTCCAAAATTATAAGTGTTCAGTAAAATCAATTGTTGAAGTAGCTAAAAAATGAAAAAAAATAATAAAACTATGATTTATTTAAAAAATATAACAAGAAAAATGAATAAATATATTGAGGATAAAAGTGGAAGAAAATATAAAAAAATTAGAAACTAGTATTTTTTAAAAAAAACATTATTTTAAATAGTGTTTCAAAAAATATTAAAAAACTACTAAAAATTATTAAAAAGTTTATTTATCGAACAACAAATAAATTTTAAGTTAATAAAAAAAAGTTTAAAACTAACAAAAAAAAAGTTAGAATTAATAGTTATTTTCAAGAAATGATGCAGCAATAGCATTCCAAGCAATCAATATATGTTATAAATCTCATCATACAAATCCTTTGAAGAGGTAAAGTCTTTAACCTTAATAGCGAGTATCTTAAAGTGGGAAGGTGAACTAGAACACCTATGTTTAAGGATGCACAATAGCATAGGTTACAGTGGTAGTCTCAATTTTGGGGGGTTTTAGTCACAATTTGATATAATCAACAAATTCAAAATTGATATCTCTCATATGTAGATGCCTTTGTAGCATTTCCTAAAAAAGTTGACTTATCATGGAAAAACTATGACAATAATCACTTAGGAAAACCTATAGCAAACAATGTAATTTCATTATTCTATAAAATAAGATATGACAACATTTTAATTGCTTGTCTAGTAACAACCATGAACATAACAAAACAAAGTATTCATGAATTTCAACTCATTTGTTTAAACTTATTTGTTAAAAACTATATTTTAAAAACAAAATAAGCCGTTTTCTATTTTTTTTTTTGTGTTTGTTTAAACTGTTTTTGCTATAAAAAGAATTTCTACTTTTTTATAAATAAAAAAACAAATTTTATATACTTCTTAGTAAAATGCTTTTTCAAAAAGCTCTTCTTTTAATATTTTTTTTAGTATAAACAACCTCACATTTTCTCCTGTATCCGAGATACAAAAATGAAGTACACAATTACTTATGGTATTCATGATTTTGTCTTGTATTCGAGATATGAAAATGAAGTGTAAAATTACATATGCATGTATTTGTCTTCTTGTAGTGGAAGACAAAGGGTGTTATCTTATTAAAGTTGTGTGTCACTTAAAGAAAGAAATAAAGATTGGTGTTTATGTTTGGATCACCATGATAATAAAGTGAAGTATCCAAAGTTTTGTTGATGATTAATCTTCATTAAAAAAAACATGGTTATTACATTTAATAAAGTCTTCCTCTTAACTACGTTTTCTTCATCCACAAAGTTCAAACTTGAGACTTTACTTAAGTAATTCAAACTCAGTTTCAGTTGGACCAACTATATATTAGTAGATAAGGATGTTCATTTAGGCTCTGGTAGTTTTGAGTGAAAGATAGGCGATGAAAGTAGGTATAGAAATAAAAAGTTGATATTTCAATCATTCAATCAGTTAAAAGATTGCATAAATGAGATAAAAATTAGTGGGATCCACATGCTTTTTAACCTCAAAACTGAGATGAAATGAGTGGAAATTGGGAAACTAGTCCCTTTTTGTGTTCCCAAAATTGTCTTCCATCCAACTCACATAATGCATGATATATATATATATATATATATATATATATATATATATATGGATAACTAAATATGTTGGTTGCATATTCGAATGTGGATTTGTTGTATGTATTAGGATAATTGAATACGTTGGTTGTATATTCAAATATGTTGATTATATACATATAAGCGAAGACGAGTGAATGCAAAACAAAAAAAAAAGGTGTAATTTTGCTATCGACAATGAAGACAAATACAAGGATAAAATTGAAATTGTAAAAAGATCTAATTTTAATTTTATTATTTTATTACCTATTAAATCACATTAATTCAAATCTTTTTTTCCTTTTCATACATCTTTCCTCTCTACAAAGCAACCCAACTTTTTACTCTCTTCAGTCTTTTTTTTTTTCCTTTTTATTTCTCACATTTTCATATCTTTTTCTTTTACTCCAACCGAAAATTACCTTAAAAATTAAAGGTGTATATGTCAATTAATGAGACATAAAAAAAGTGAATGCAATTTCCCTTTTAACTTGTCGCAATTATAAAAAAAAATATACAGTACATATAAAGTAGTTTACCTGGACGTTATGCCAATTTTTATCCCAAATAACCAAGGCAGCCAAGAACAGTGTTTTAAAAACCGACCCGATGATTGACCCAATCAGTGCATTGGATCACTGAGTTAGTGGTCAAACTGGTGGGTCAATAATTGATCCACATGACCCAGTTTGTAATTAAAAAATATTAAATTTGTATACATGTCTTAAAATATTTAAAAAAACACAAATTAATATAATTCCATAACATAGTTAATCAGATACCAAAATGTTGAAAAAACACATCATTGTTCGACTTCAAACAAACAAGTAACAAAGATCATAAACATAAATAAATAGCTATATTAGTTTAAGTTCAACATATGTTCCTAAACAAGTTGAAGTGTTTTCTACAGCCAAGGGGCATAAAGTAAGTTATTGTCATTTTTAGGAACTTCTTCTTCATTAAAGAACTTAGAAGAATCTTCCATTTTAACTTCATGATCAACATTGCTTTCATTTAAATTCATGTTTTCCATGGGATTGCCTTGTGCTTCATCAACATCATCATCCAAATTTAAAGGACCTATGACAAAAAAATTAGATAGAAAGTAATAATTGCTAATTAGCATTTAGAGATAGCAAGTTATGAAACAAATTTAAAATAAAAATATGATTCAAATATACCAATATCATTTGAAAGTGATTGAATGGTCATATTTGCAAGGTCTTTGCGTAATGCATCCCTCTCCTCATTGATTAAGAATGGTGGTGAAGCCTCCATTAGCCAATCAACATGGTCATCAAGTGTTTCCAAATTAATAGTTTTGTTGTCTCTTTTTCCAAAGCACATGTACAAAAATGTAACCATATGTAATATAGAAAGATAAACAATGAAAAAGAATAAAAATATAATAAGACCTATTTTGCAACCTCAAGTTGTAACGAACATAGACTAAATCATTAAGTTTCTGATACTCCAACCTATTTCTTTTTTTTTTTTTGAATGAATGTGCTCAAATACACTCCAATTCCGCTCCCAGTCTGAAGCACTACAAGTTTGGCTTAAAATATGAATAACCATCTTTTGCAAATGTGGTACCCCACATCCATAAGATGCCCACAATTGATCTAAAATATTGCATGTCATAAAATAAATTAATAACAAATAAAGTGACAACTAACTAATAAATATTCAGAAGGATTACAATTTACAAGTTATGAAAGTTACCTAGCATGACTGTATTTTGTTCATCCAAAGCAGCTTGTCTTCCAAAATCCAGCTCGACATTACTATAAATTCTTTTCTCACTAGTTAGCTTATTTCGCAACTGACTATCTCCATGAGCATACCTTTCCATGACATCCAACAGACCAGTTGTTGTAGTCATATGTTGTTCAAATTCTTCCTCATTAAACTGATAACCAGGATTTAACCAATAACTTGTGGCATGGAGATTTTTGTGAAGTTGTAAATCCCAACGATGATCTAAGATTTTCAAGTAAGGCTCCACTTTTGTTTACTTCTTCGAAACCTCTTTATCATCTCTTCTCTAGCTTTATACATGGCTCGATAAAGAAAACCCATAGCAGGTTTATCTTCACTATCAACCATACGCAACACACATACAAGTGGCTCAGTCAATTTCACTACATCAACATATTTACTCCAAAACCCAGAGTCTAAGACTTGTTCCACAAATTGTTTTTCCTTGGCTTCTTTTTTAGCATAAGTTAAGCTTGTCCATTCTTTAGATGTTACCATGACTCTTGATGCATCTTTTTTAGCCAAAATAATCTACAAAGCAATGAAATTAGTGGCAAAGCAAGCAGAAGTAGGACGAAGTATTTTCCCTTCCACCTGTATGCTTTCTCATAAAAAAAACAAAGCAAAGCATTGATTATAAATATATTTAATAATTTTTTAGGCATGTGACATAGCCTCACAAACTTCCTCCAATTTTCCTATGTCTTGCAACATCAAATTGATGCAATGTGCTACACAAGGAAACCAAAACAGTTTAGGAAACTCTTTTTCCAGTAACCTACCAACAACATAATTGGCAACATTGTCAGTTACTATGTGAACTACATTTTCAGGACCAATACGTAACACAACATCCTTGAAAAGCTTAAACAATAAATCAACAGATTTAGAAGCATAAGAGACATCAACAGATTTGAGAAAATAGTTCTTTTAGGACAATAAACCAAAATATTAATAAAAGTTTTTTTTTCCTACCAATCTACCCATCTGCCATAAGAGTACAACCAGTTTTTTTTCCAAATAGAACAATAATCATCCACAAGTTTATGCACATCATCAACCCAACTATTTAACAAATCGCCATGAAGACAATTCATGCTTGGAGCCTTGTATCGTAGACTCATGCTATAGAGAGCATCAATCATAGGCTAAAAATGTTAGACACAGGGGGAGCTTGAAGAGGATCAAGATGAGGAGGCTCTTTAACTTAGATAAATTTTAGCTATTTACATGTCATTCAATTGAAGACATATGTAATTTGTTAGTTGGTCAAGAGTTTCATCCTATGGTTTTTTATCAAGTCACATGTCTTGTGAAAAAGCTTAAAGTTTACATGTTTGCATAAAATAGTCAAGTACTCATGGTTAAGTTTTGGAAAAACTACTTTTTACACTGACTTAATCGATTACCAGAATTTGGTAATCTATTACTCAAGTCATGAAGAACTAATTAATCAATTACATAATACAAAACACAAAATAGGTCATTCCTGTGTTAATCAATTACCATCTAATCGTAATCGATTACTTGGCGCTATTTGAAAAACAAGACTTTCTGTGTTAATCAGTTACATGGTGATTTTAATCGATTACTTTGTTCATATATCTTTCCCAGAAAGCTGAAGGATATTTTAATCGATTGAATCTGTTCTTAATCGATTACATTGGTGGTTTTAATCGATTACATTGACGATTTAATCGATTACATTCAGTTACAACAGTTTATTATAAATAGTTGTTAGGTCTTTTGAAACTAAGACAGATCATTACATTACGAATTTTTATAGTTTCCAAAAGTCTTCTGAAGTGAGAAGAGATATTCTAAGTAACAAAGCTCTTGTCCACAAATTTCAATATTCATGTTTCATTGAAAGGTTTTCTCTTGGACAAGATTTTAAGAAGCTTTTAAAGGGTTTGATCTGAAACTTATTTGCTTTCAACCTTGATCAAGATTGGTAGTCATATGCATCCATATACTGTGGATCATCAAGTTGTTTCTCTCCATTAGTTTTTTTGTGTAATTTGTTTTTACATTTCAACTTGTAAGTTGCTATTTCAAAAGGGTTTTTTAGTCTTGTCTAGAATAAGGTTCTCTAGAGGGAAGAGTAGAGAAAGGTTCTCTATGTCTTGATCATTAGAAGTCTAATAGGGTTTTAGATTTCAGTTCTTTATATAGGGTTGATAAAGGGTGATCTTTTGTAAGCTTGTAAAGAAAAGATTTTGTTAATAGTGGAACTCTAGCCAAGGTTTGGTTAGAAGAAATTGGATGTGGCTTTTCTTGTTGAGGGGTGAACCAATATAACTCTTTGTTAATTACTTTCTCTCAATCTCATCTTTCTATCATTGTTTGCTAGTCTTTTGGATAATCATTTGAATATCAACAAATAAACTTTTTCTGCTATTGCTTTCTGTGAAGGATGAGTCTTGATTGATTGAAAATTTGTTATTCAAAGGGTGTCCTTGTGATACGATCCTAAATCCACTGCTTGTTTTAAAGAAATTTTAAAGACTCTATTTTAACCAATTCACCCCCCTTTTGGTTAATTGTGTGTGTTCATATTGTTTTCAGAAAATATGTTGAATTGGCTGCATTAAATGGAATAGATGCAACAATGAACCATTTAGCAATAGCAAGGTCACATCTTCGTATCACTTGTTTATTTTGCATCACACTTTTCAAGGTAGGTTGAGATTCAGGAGTGGTTCTAGGTTGAAAATAATTCTCAATACCGACCACTTATCTTCACTTTTTCAGTTGTCCTTTGTGTTTGTTCACTTTGTTGTTCCATTTCTATTGGCATTTCACCATCTTCTTCATTAGGTGAATAAAAATCATGTTCTTCATCAATTCTTCTCTTCTTATTCTTGCTCTTATTGTCTTTAATATTATGTTTCCTTTGATAATAAACATCAGGAGGCACCTTATTACAGAGAAACTTGACCCTTTTCACCAGCCAAGTGACTCTTTAATCTATTAATTTAACCTCTTCTAACAATTTTATCACAGTAAATACACATCATAACATTCTTATCACCCTCCTAAATAAGCTTACAATGTGCCCAAGCTATGTCGGTCTTTCCTCTAATATTAGGCCTTGAATTTTGAGTAAATGCTTCTTGGGATGTTGGTGTTTCACAAGATGTCATCTATGATACAATTAAACACTTAATAAATTTAGACAAAGAATATTATTTTATAAAGATCAAAATAGTTATTTAAGCCTTAATTTTATTTCAAGCAATCCAAGTATCAATCAATCAAATTTTTGTGGAAAAAGCAACTATATGAAGTGAAAAAAGTCCCACGAGGCAATCAATATTTATGTCACATACAACAATCAACTGGAAAGAATAAAAAAAGACCAACATATTAGTTCAATTCAAGAGCTATAAGATTGACTCATTATGTTTGGTTGTGTCTACCAATAGAAGGACGACAAAAGTTTGGAGATTTTAGTTCAAGAGCTATAAGATTGACTCAGCATATCAAGCAACAAATGATTTGCATTTCTCTCAATCATATCACTTGTCTACAATGAACAATCTCTTAATTTGTTCTTCCATTTAATTTTATGCAATAGAAGAAAAGTATAAGACAAACAACATATTATTGTGAACACACTTCTTGACTGAAATTCATTTGAAACATCTAATTCATACACATATTTTGGCCCTTATAAATGGAAAACTATACATTTGTGCCAAGTTGCACAACATTGGTCCAACATCAATATAATCCAATTAACAAAACAAATAAATTCAGACAAACTCACAAACTAACAATTCTATATTAAAGCGATAATATTTGAGAAATAACAAAGCAAAATTCCCTCTTCTTGAACATGTCTAACCTTGGACAGCGTATATATTCACGACGAAAGTCACGGAACTGCTCAAGGTTAGACGGAAGACGAAGGTTGAAGATGAAAGTCACGATGGCGCAACGAAGGCTGGACGCTGGAGAACTCTCAACGCTCACGCTCAAGGTTGAAGACGGAGCTGTGCTACGCTCGTGTGAGACTATAAGTCTCAAGAAAATCTAAATGGCTAAATCAAATGACGTTGTTTCGCTTCAGAGTTCATAGAAAAAAAAAAGTTGATCCGATCCGAGTTGACGGGTCATACAGGTGAATCCAGGCTGGAAACACAACTGATCCAATGATGCACTCGACCCGATCCAACCCCCGATTCATGGTCAGACCTGACGGATCGGGCAGGTCAGTTTGAATTTTAAAACATCGGTTGAGAATACTTGCCTAAACACTTGGCCAATCATTGAGTAGGATCTTAGTTAAATCTCAAATGTTTATGATTTATTCATTAAAAAAAAATCTGATAAAGTTATCCACACTGAAATTGTGTACCAACGTTTGAGTCAAGTAAATCTTACCTTACCCCACCCTTTCAGGTATTTGTAATTAATGGTGCCAAACCCCACTTGAGTGGCATACATAGCTCAATGCCCCACAAAAAGGGACCAACCAACTTATTACTAAATGGAATGTAGCTGATAGCCTCCACCCACTAGGGGCTGGGAGGAAGCAAAATGGCTCATTTCCTCTCTCTCCGAAGCCAAAACCAAAACTTTAGGCACCAATTATTTGTTAGACCACCACCTTCTATTTTTATTTTTATTTTTTACTTTTATTTCATGGGTCTTGCTATCAGACACCAAAAAAGGATTAAAAAAATATATATCAAAAATTATATTAAAATGCATTTAAAAATCCTAGGTGGACATATTTTTGCACATCTCAACAAAATATTTTCCTCTTCTTATTTTATTAACCAAAGTCTGACTAGTATCGCTGTAAATTATTATTTATATGCAAGCAAAAATTTTAGATCATTTTATTTCATAATTCTGCTTTACACCGATAATTCTTCGAAACAGCTCTTGATTTGTTTGTATTAGCTTTTCTCACTAGCTATTTTGTATGATCTTGATCTCGATCTCCTACTTATCTCTTTCTCCAGCTCTTCTAGCCCTCCCACCTCTTCAACTTCCTGCATGTCATATTTTATTATTTATAGTGACATTAATAAAAATAATAAAAGTTTGAGCTAATCAACTAAATATTAATAAAGTATTAAGAAGAAAAAAAAAATACCTACAAAATGTCTTCAACTAAATAAATAAGAACAAGATAACGAAACAAAATGCAACTGACCTTTGGTCCCATAAACAGCCCATATGGCACTCCATCGAATTTTTCCGAATGGTGAAGCTGAGATAAAGACAACAAACAACAGTATCAAGGGTATCAGAACAATGAAAATAAAATAAAATGAACAGAAACAAATTCCTCTCTTTTGGCTTAATAAAATTAAAATGAGCACGGCTTAATAATAATGTTATGCATCAGTCTTACTAATTAGTGTTAAACATACATTAAGAACATTTTCTAATATATATATATATATATATATATATATATATATAAAATGTTGCATAATGTTATCCTAATGATGATAATGAAAATTACTTGGGGAGCAGAGGCCACCCTTCTGAGATAGGGCACGTTGGCAATGGGGCCCACCGGGAATCTCTTGTGAACCAATCCATCGTGTACAAACATGTAGGCCATACCAAAGACAGTAATTCCAAGACCCTGTTCATAGTTGAAGAAGGTATCTTAGTAAAAGTGTTCAATAAATATCAATGTCACTAAAAGTCTAAGTAGTAATTATTATTTTATTACTACTTGGTAACCCTCTACCGTGAGAGTTGCCAATGAAACCGTTAATTAAATTAAGAACCTCACTCTCAATCAAACTCTTAACTAAGAGAAAGAGATTTAACAAAAAGAATTTAATTTGGATTTTTGAGAATTTACGCACCGCACCAAAACAAAGGCCAGGGACCAGTCCCTTGTTAAAGAAACCATAGGAAAGGAGAGAGATGGCAGGGACAGCGTTGATTATTGCAAATACATCGTTAAGCTCGAAGGGTCCTTCTCTTGGTCGTTGATGGGACTGCAATTGAAGTAAAAATATTTGTTAGTTTGTGGAGTTGCACGGATCCAATAATTTCTGGTGATTGGTTGCTGAGACATCACAAGGATTAACCAAAAACCAAACATTTTTTCCTAGTGGGTCTTGGTCCTTGACACTTTGTGGTGTTAGACAAATAAAATAAATGTGTTTTAGATTGTTTGTTTTCCATTAAAATTGATCTTAGTCTCTATACCTTAAAAAATGGACTATGAAATTCTCCTATTATTATTGTTATTTTTTTAAAAAAAGCATACCAAAAGTATTAGTTTTAAATAAAGACTAGGAAAAAAATCACCAAAATTTGCGGACCGTAACACATTTAAAAAAAAAAAAAAAAAAAACATAACTAAATTGACTTAAACAGTGAACGAGAGACAGGATTCCGAGGAAAGATGAACCAATTGAAAGCATACCTCATGCATGTGCCACAGGGAAGCATGCCAGAGAGCCCTGTGAGCCCATCTAGCCCAAAACTCCATACCCACCTGAAAATCAGGCATACCCAATTGAATCTACCACTCAAAATTCACAAAGAACTCACCCAATTCTGAATTAAAAAGCAATTCAAAACTGAATTGGAATCATAATCAGTTAAAAGGATGATTACTCACAGCAGCTCCCACTGATAGAGCAAATGTGCCAAAAATTTCAGACAAAGGCACTTCTCCACCCTACACCAACCAAACCTAATTTCACAATAACATTATCTTCACATGCAAATCATCAATCAATCATGCATGAC
Source organism: Glycine tomentella (assembly GCA_007407185.1). NCBI lineage: Eukaryota > Viridiplantae > Streptophyta > Magnoliopsida > Fabales > Fabaceae > Glycine > Glycine tomentella. The sequence goes on along the minus strand of PYAF01003338.1, from coordinate 856,046 downwards.
ACCAATGTCAAGACATAAAAAATAAGATTTTAAAAAACAATCCACAAAATAAAAAGTCTTTGTGGTGTCTGTAATCTCAATTGTGATCGCATCAGCAGCATTTGTTTATAATTTTCTACGATATCAAAGATCACAGTTGTGGTCACATCGGTAACATTTGCTTATAATAGTTTCCCACAATATCAAAGACCCCGACAAAACCACCACTACAACCATTTTTATAAAACCTTCCATAAAAATATGAAGAAGAAAAAATCAATTTTAAGGCATCACCACCTACCTCCATTTGCCATGCGAATCTATAATAAACAGCAAACACTGCCATGGATGTGATGCCGAAGCTAGACATGACAGCAGCAATGAGGTAAGTGAAGCTCTCAGACTCTTTTCTGGCCAATTTCTCAGCCAACTTCTGTGACAAAACTTGCTGAGGAAGAGAGACTAGTGGTTCTTGTGCCTCAATTTCCATCTGGGTGCCTTGTTTTGGGTCCTGCATGAGGACACAAACGTTGAAAGTTGAAAAATTTTGGGGTCTCGGTGATGTTGTGTGGTGGAAAATTCTCAAGGGAGAGAAAGGGAGTGTTGTTGGGATTGGTTTGGGGAGGCGAGGTTGGTGGAAACGGAGGAGGGGCTTCATTGTTATGGCGGCGGAGAGTCCTGCCGCCATGGTAGAACTTGAAAGTGTTGAAAATTGGGAACAGGGTGAGATTGTGTTGTGTGTGTCTGAAAGAGGGAGAGAGAGATGTTTCTATGAAGAGGAAAGGTTTGAAGTGTGGAGGTTTAAAAAGGGCATGAACAGAGACCACAACTTTTTCTCTGTTATGTGTGGAATTTTTTTTTTTGTTTTTATGGGTTTTTTTTATGTGGGGCCACTAAGAAAATGAAAAAACCTCGTGGGACATTACCTCAACGTAGGGGGTCATTCCATTTACGAGGTACAAATAAATGTCACAAATGTTATGCAGTAAATGAATTTTTTCCATGTTCAATTTTAATATGATTATTTTATGGGAAGTTATTCTGTTTACTTTTTTTAAAAAAGAAATATTGATAATGTATTCTTTGAGAATGTGTATCTAACACTCCTTTTTTTTAAATTATGCAAATTTTAATATGATTTGATATTCTTTTATTTATGTGAAAAAAATTGTATTTTTTCTCTACAAGAGAAACTTGGTGTTTACTTTTTTAAAATTATACCTTAATATGGCTCGATATTCTTCCATTTATGTTCGGTCAAAAAAAATCTTCCATTTATGTTTAAATTAAGAAAGGATGATACACAAAAATTACTTATACACCAAAAAGTAAGAAAGGATACACTAGATTGGAGAGTATCTTTTATTATTATTTATATACATAATAAAATTAAACTTCACTAGTCATAATCAAAGATTCAATTTTATAACAGTCGTTAAATTACTATTTTTTTTAAGGAATCTTCACTTGAACAAAGATCAATTATTGATTAAATATTTAAAATTTTATAATAGGCGTTAGATTATTATTTTTTTGTCAATAGCAATTGTATTTAATGAAAAAATAAATTTATCACATCAATGTTGTTAAATATATAATTTTGATAATTAAAAATTAATTTTGGTATTTTATATATTAAGTAATAATGTGTTATTTGTTATATAATTTTAGTAATTTAATATTACATAGTAAAATTGAAATTATATTTCTACATATGCATATTTTTTAAATTAGTTACTTTAAGATATATTTCATGAAAAATAATAATTTAAAGTAATAATTTTTTAAAATATGTAGATAAAATAATTCATAATATGTAATAAGTAAGGGTATAAATTAAAAAATAAATTTTTATGTATATATATCAATATAATTTATTTTGAATTTAGTTATTAGAATATATTTCATGAGCAATAATAAATAAAAGTAGTGATTTAAAAGAAACGTGAACTCAGTAAAAAAATAACGTGAATAGTTTGATGCACATTTGAGTTTTACAATAGTTTTGTAGTTTTCCAATAGAATTTTTTTCAATAAAAAACTTTCCAAAATATTTCTAATCTTATTTATGAACAATTAATAAATTTAAAATAAAATAATTAATAATTAATTGAATTACATTCATTCCAACAACATCCATCTGTACATACAAATGATGTTGGGATTGATGATGAGATTAAACACCTTCATCCTTTAATACAAAATACACTACCATATCACTAAGTCAAAATGATTAGTAATTAAAATAAAATAAAAACGAAAGTAATAAATATATGCATAAAAAAAATCATTATTACCATTTATGTACAATTAATCAATTTATAAAATAAATAATTAATAAATAATTTTAATTACATTCAATTCCAATAGCACCCACATTTTCATCCAAATGATGTTGAGATTGATGATGAGTAGGGATGAAAATGGGGTCTATCGGGTACCTCTGGCCTAACCTTTTTAAGGTCTAATTTGACCTAACTTGTTTATTATAAAGATTAGATTAAAATTTTTTAAAAAGTCTATATGAATAAAAAGATTAGACTCAAACTTTAAAGAGAGTCTGTTATACCTATCAGGCTAACCTATAATATATATATATATATATATATATATTAAAACTTAAAAATAATATATTTATTTTTCTAAAATTATTTTTCTTTATTATAAAGTGGATGATCAACCACTTCAAAAAATCACCTTGAAAATCTCATAAAATGATTAAGAAAAACATATCTATACTTTATAAGATTATATTTGATAATTTATAATTTATAAAATAAACATATCTATTATGTTATTTGTTATTTTTAATTATTTATTTTTATTCAATCAGGTTTTGTATACAAATCCTCATATCAAGCCAGACCTTAACTTATTTTTGACATGTAACAAGTAAAGTTTAAGTTTAATGATAATGATGTGAGACAGGTTCAAGCCTGTCAAAGTCTAGTCGGACCTGACCTATTTCCACCCCTAAATTGATGAGGATTGAACACTTCACCCATTCATAAAAAATACACTAGCATGTCACTAAGAAAAAATAATCAATAATTAAAATAAAATAAAAAGGAAATTAATAAGTATATACATACAAAAATCATTACTACCATTTATGGATAATTAATAAATTTAAAATAAAATAATAAATGATTGATTTTAATTACATTAAGTTCCAAAAATATCCTATCCATTCATCCAAATGATGTTGGGATTGATGACGAGGATTAAATATCCCACTCGTTCATGTCCAAAATACACTACCATATCATTAAGCTAAAATAATTAATAATTAAAATAAAATAAAAAAGGAAGTAATAAATATATGCATAAAAATCATTACTAACATTTATATAGAATTAATAAATTTAAAATAAAATACATTATGATTAATTTTAATTACATTCAGTTCCAGTAACATCTCATCCATTCGTCCAAATGATGTTGGAATTAATGATGAGGATTAAACACCCCACTTGTTCATCCAAAATACACTAACATATCACTAAGTCAGAGTGTTAATTTGGTATATGAAGGAAAATTGTGCCATATATAACTCAATTTATATTTAATAATTTATTAATATATAGTAAAAATATTAAATGTTAATACATATATATTAGTAATAACAAACATAAAGTAATAATATTTTTAGATTATTATAATATTGGTGTAAAGTATTTATGAACTTTGTTAATAGTTAATCTTTTTGTCAATCTAATTTGTTACCTTTAATAGAATTCCCTCTCATAATCACTTTGTTTTTATGCACAATACTCAAACTCAATAATTTATTTAAGAGATCTAAATCGTATGAAGAGTAGGCCTATACCTGATAAGTAAAATATATTGTTTTTATTATTTTATTTTTATTTTGAAAATAATTTAAATCAAATTAAAATTATTTTTATAAATAAAGTATTTTGTAAATTTATTCTCTAAATTTTGCATTTCACATTAACACACCATACCTTCCTTCATGTTTGTAACATGTTAATATATGTGTTAAACCATCATGTGCTTTGTCAGTGTTACATCATTTACTAGTGCCACATTAATCATCTATTTGCAAGTCATCCATTAGTGTCACACTAAAAGGTAAAAAACGAAAAAGAGAGAGAGAGAGAGATAAAAATAAAAATAGATATTACCTTAATCAAAGATGAATTTTGGTGTTGGTACATATGTGTTTATCTTTTTTAAAATTTAAGAGTAAACAACTACTTTAGCATTAAGATCGGAATGCACCGTCACATTAAATAAAAATATTTTGAAAATGTAAATTAAAAATCATATTAATACAAAATTAAAAAATTTGTAACTTAAAAGATAATATATATATATATATATATATATATATATATATATATATATATATATATATATAAAAGAGACCTCGACCACGTTGCCCCACTTTTTAAAAATATTTTCTTAAATGACACGAGCACAGTAAATTTTACTAGAGTGTCACGTGTCGTAATTTGCTACCCAGGGAAGCGAATAGGCGAGCTAATGTGGCATAAAACTGGTGACCACGTATTTCGCTACAGGCACCAGCGAAATACGTGGTCAATGAGTCAGTGACCAGTCAGAAATGAGCAGAACACATGACAGCTGGCAGGAATTTCGCTATGATGCCCAGCGAAATACGTGTCCTATTTCGCTAGCTACTAGAGCGAAATATGTGTAGCTGTGACACGTGGTAGTTCCCCAATAATTCGCTACCCAGCCCAGCGAAATATGTGTCCTATTTTACTACTCAGCCCAGTGAATTATAACCACACCCCCAGCTATTTAAGCGCACCCCCTCCATTTGTATCCCGTCTGACACTTTGTTTTTATTCGAATACTCTATAATTTTTTTTGTGAATCTCTGTAAAATGAGTGGTAATAGAAATGGTTTAATCACCATTGTATATTATAATGGGAGGAGATATGTTGGACCGAATGGTCAAGTGTTTGAAGGAGAAAGCAAAATGTTGCGTATGCCTCCAGAATGCCACTGTCATGATTTGATGAAAATCATATACAAGAAGTTGCGATTACAAAGGGGTCCATCTGTATCTCGATTGAGTGCTAGATGTGCATCCAGCAACCCGGTGCAGTGGGTTGGTGTGGATATTGTAGATGATGACGATGTAACCTTAGTTACAGACGCATGCACATCCGATGGAGGAGACCCCAGATTTATAGAATTGTATGCGGAAGTATACTGTGGTGGACAGTCAAGCAGTCAACATTTTGTTGCAAACATTGACTCCATTGACCTTAACATAGAGTCGATGGTGAATTCCGAAGATAGAGATGTATCCCTATTACCACAACCACCACCACCAACCCAACCAACCCAGCTAATTGATTCTGAAGATATAGAAATGGCGCCGGCCCACTACCCAGCTTGGCCCATGGACAGTTTTGAGGAAGAGGTTGATGAAGGTGTTGTTCTAGATAGTGACTCATCGGATACGAATGTAGACGGTGGTTTCAATCGTGCTTTTTCAATCTCTTCTCTGGGGATTGTCGAAATGCAAGAACTGCTTCCGGTTCTAGGTATGGACGCATAATTGTGTGTTAGTCAGTAGTGTTAAAATGATTATGGGTTTAACATAACAATGTATTCAATGTCTCATTATACAGGAGAGGACAATGTACCATTTTGGTCTAACATAAGCCATTACACGAATATTAATTGGGCACACCCAGATGAGGAGGTAGATGACATGCAAGGAGTGCAAATACCTAATTGGGAGATGGGTCAAGAGCTATATAAGGGGCAGGTGTTTGGGAGCAAGTTCGATGTGCAAATGTCAATAAAGAAATACTGTATAGCCGAGCATCGCACAATCGTAGTTACAAAAAGTGATACGAAAAGGCTTATAATGGTTTGTGAAAATCATAATGACGGTTGTCCATGGAGGATGAGGCCATACCAAAAGAAGGCTGCCACTGAATGGGTTGTAGGCATATGGAACGACCAATACACGTGCGTTAGTCATAATCTCTCTCAAGATCACAAGCAGCTTGACTCAAATTTCATATGTTCGTTGATCGTAGGTAATTAAAATACGTTATATTGGACTCTATATTTTGTTGCAAAATTTATTAACATGTTATTGTCTAATGAATTGCAGAAATGATTAGGGAGGACCCCACTGTTAAAATTGGGTTAATTCAGGAAAGGATTTCAACAACACACGGATTTCATATATCATACAGGAAGGCATGGAAGGCAAAGCAAAACGCTATTTTGAAGGATTTCGGGGATTGGGATGAGTCGTATGTGTAACGCCTCTCTTTACCCACTTGTGCTTGATTAATTTTAGATAAAATTACGTGTCCACTTTATATTAAAATTTGATTAGAACAAATATTTTTCAAAATTCTTTTCGCTTTGCTTTCCAAGTTTACGGGTTGTCTGTAATATAAATGATTTTCCTCACCACGACCATGCAAATAAAATTCATTAATACATATTGAAT
>PYAF01003338.1:753098-843679 GCA_007407185.1 Glycine tomentella | reverse complement strand
GAGAGCCTAAACACCTCCCTTAGACCTTTGAGTGTGAGAGGAACTTATGGAAGCTTGAATCCTTCAATTTCTGCTCTTGAAAAACCCCTTTGAGTGAGGAGTGTTTTTCTCAGAGGAAACACTCAGAGAACTTGAGATTGGCGAGGACCCACGGCGTATAAAGGACACCAAAGCTCGAGGAAGCTGTCCTGAGGTCTTTTTAGTCGCCACTGAGGTAAGAAACTCAAGTTTCTCCGATTGATTTTGAGTTTTGGGGGTTCCTATGAATAGTGATCCATATGAGCTGGGGCTAGAATTAGCCCAGGGTCCTGTAGAGAAACTTGTTTAGAGCGAGGTATAGATGAAGGATTAGCTTTCAGTTTTTGATTTAGATGACTTTGAATTTTGGCTCTGTGGCTTGTAGGTGTGGCTTGTGTGATAAGTCACTCTTAGTTTTGAAGCCATGCCAGAGCCTTGATTATGCTCGTGTTGAGCCTGAGAGGTTAGTGGAATGGTGCCTTAGTTAAGATTCAGGCCATTCCAGTGATTTTGAATCATGAGGCTAATAAGGGATGATGCCATGCCTTGTGTTTGTGTTGAGTCTGGGATGACTCAGATGGCTTGTATTCAGCCTTTAGGGACCATGAGTGGTCTGAGAGCAGCCTAGTGTAGGCTGAGCTTGACTGAACCCTAGGATAGGGGAATTCTGATATAAATGTTCTGTGAATTGTATGCCTGAGGGCTTATTTTGATATGGGATTTGTATGTGCCTTGATTAGGCCTTGATTGTGAGACTGTTGGTGGCGGGAGCCACAGACCTGGCAAGGAACTGTAGAGTAATCCCTTACCAGGTAAGTTCAGTGTTTCTGGGGGATGAATTCCCGCTTTGGTTGCACACCACACTCCTGGGGAGTGTTGGTCATGATTCATGATGCATGCATTGGCTTTGGCATGGATTGTATTGATTTTATATGCATCTGCATTGGATATATGTGTGCTGTGATTGAGATATCTGTTGGCCAATGGATGAATACCGGCATTGAGGAGCTTTGCCATGTATTCAGGGCGTTGAGGAGCTCCGCCCATTGCCAATAGATGAATACCAGCATTGAGGAGCTCTGTTGGGTATTCAGGGCATTGAGGAGCTCCGCCCATGGCATTGAGGAACTCTGCCATATCTTGACAGGTACTGACGTTGAGGAGCTCCGTCAGGGCGTTGAGGAGCTCCGCCAGGCATTGAGGAGCTCTGCCACCTGTCATGTGTTGAGATTATGATTATGTTTATGATTCTGATATGTTGAGGGCCAGAGGGCTAGGCCAGTGAGCCTTGTTTGTTATGTTGCCTGCATATGTGTTGTGGATCTGTGAGCCAGGGTGGGAATGATTTCCCAGGGACCCTGAGCTTACTGAGATATGTTATATCACCCCGTGTGGGGGTTTTCTATGATTTCAGGTGACCATTCTAGAAGAGAAGATCAGTCTCAGGGCAAGAGGCCCAGCAGAGACTAGGCTGCTTGACTGAGGAGCGGCATGGAGAGCTTGAAGGCTCTATTTTGTTTCTGTTTTGATGTATAGTTCTGTATACCCTCGAGGAGGGTTGTTATTCTTTTGTATCACCATAGGGTGGTGCGAACACTGATGTATATATGTACAGAACTATTTGAGTTTATGATATGAGACTTTCCCTGAGTATATATTTGTTATACATGTGACAATCTGCCTAAGTATTAGTTATCTGTCTTACTGATGTATGTTATGAGAAACTAGATCAGCAGGGGCATGATATATGTTTTGATGTGTGTGTATCTAGTATATTGGTTATTCCATACATAATGTATCAAGAAAAACGATTCTATGCTTCCGCTGAGTGATATATAAGCTATGTTTTAAACGCTAATCTGATATTATTAATGATAACACGTCGGAGGTCTACGGGGTGTTACAATAAGGCTCACAAAAGAGGTCAGAGCAAGGAAACTCAGGTACTACAACGACTTGCAGCTTGTCCAGGGATAGGTTGCAAACAAATATCAAGCCAAGGAGGCAGTGCTACTTAAATACTATCACATAGTCAAAACCCTTGTTGATGATTTTGATTGCTTTAATATGTATCACATACAAAGGGAAAGCAACACGAGGGTAGACTTTCTCTCCAAGTTGGAAAACACAAAGAAAACTGGACACCTCAAGATCATCATTTAGGTGACACTCAAAGCACCAACCATAAGACACTAATGAGGTCATGGCATGAGAGGAGGAGGAGCTGAACTAAATGACCCCTTATAAGAACTTCTTAATCCAAGGGTTATTACCACTAGAGGAAAATGAAGCCCGACGCTTGAAAAGGAAGGTCAATTACTATGTCATCCTTGACGGTGAACTATTCAAAAGAGGGTTGACAACACCCTTGCTCAAATGCCTGAATAGCCAACAAGCAAACTACGTCATGCTATGATCAAGCTCACGAAGAATTCCTATCGAGGCTAGGTGTCCAGCACTTTGTAACTTCTGTCGAAAAACACTCCCAGACCAATGATCAGGCATAGGCAACAAACACGGTTATCTTTAAAGCCCTACATACAAGACTCGACAAGTCCAAGGGTCTATGGTTGGAGGAAATCCCTATCATACTTTGGGCATATCATTGTTCACCCCAGACGACGACCAACGAGACTTCTTTATGCCTTACATACAGGACGAATGCCATGATCCTTATCGAATTTAGGGAACCATCGACAAGGAAGATGTTTTTCCAAGAACAACAGAACAAAGAAAACATGAGGGTGAAACTAGAGACAAAGGACGAAGTCCAAGAAATGGTCAGGATCCAGGAAGAGGCCACCAAGCTTCGAGCATCAAGAAGATACAATAAAAGGTTCAGCCTCGAGCCTTTGAACCCGGCGGGCTAGTATGGGGAGTCTGAGTGAAGCAAGGTAAGTGACACGAGCAGGAAAGTTAGGGCCCATTCTGGGTCATCGCAAGCTTAGACAATGGAGCTTATAGGCTACAAGAGCTAGATGGTAAAGAAATTCCAAGAACATGGAATGTTACCCATTTAAAGTTCTATTTTAGTTGACCTGTAACAAGACTAGGTGTTGTATTCTTTTTCCTACTTAAGTATTTTGTCCAAAAATAGAAAAAATTAGGGTGTTGGCTTGAGAGGTTTTAATAAGGCACACCTGGGGAATGAAGGGAATTCGTACTCAAATGATCAAATTGAATAAAATTATCTCACCCTTCAATTTTTTATAATCCTTCTTGTGGATGCGTCGACCTTGCCAAGGTTTGTCAAACCCAAGGTCTACCCTTGGTGAACCTCGACAAATCTCCAAGGCTCGACAAATCCAAGGTTCGTCCTTGGTGAGCCTTGACAAATCTCCAAAGTCTCGTCAAACCCAAGGTCTACCCTTGGTGAGCCTCAACGAATCTCCAAAGGCTCGACTAACCCAAGGTCAGCCCTTGGTGAGCCTTGACGAAACTCCAAAGGCTCGTCAAACCCAAGGTCTGCCCTTGGTGAACCTCGATGAATCTCCAATGCATCGTCAAACCCAAGGTCCGCCCTTGGTGAGCCTCGACAAATCTCCAAAGCCTCCTCAAACCCAAGTTCCATCCTTGGTAAACCTTGATGAATCTCCAAAGGCTCGACAAACCCAAGGTCTGCCCTTGGTGAGCCTCGACGAATCTTCTAGGCTCGTCAAACCCTTGGTAAAAAGCTCAAGTGAATCCCTATGGCATTATGTAAAACCTCCGCAAAGTGAAAAGGGAGCATCACAGGTTGATTGACAAGACTTTCAACCAGGTTGAAATCAAACTAAATCCTCACAGGCCTTAGGTGAGAAGCTCTGCAAAGCAAGAAAGGAAACATCACCAAGTTTATTAACAAGACCTTTAACTAAGTTGCAATTAAACCCGAGATGATCAAACATTATCTCGTTCTCTATTGCCTACAGTCCGACAAGAAAGGTATAATAACCCTAAGGTTTAAGGCTGATTTATGGGTTTTCTGAGGTTCCACGCTTGGGGCGTGGAGGTCCATGCCTGGGGCGTGGGAAGCAGCTCAGAAAACCAATTTTTTTTGGATGTCCACGCTTGGGGCGTGGGAACCCACGCTTGGGGCGTGGGAGGTCCACACTTGGGGCGTGGAGGCCACTCCTGGGGCGTGGGAAGCAGCCCAGAAATGCTATTTTCCCTGCCAGCCCACGCAGGAAGCGTGGGAGCCCACGCTGGAAGCGTGGGAATCACGTCTGAGCCTATAAAAGGTCCAAAAGGCTTGAAAGCTGGCATTTTTCACTCCCTTCTTCTTCCTCTTCGTCCTAAACCTCCATTAGAGCGTGCTCCAAGCTTTTTGGGACCATATTTGAGAGCTTAAACACTTTCTTTCGACCTTTGAGTGTGAGAGAAACCTATGGAAGCTTGAATCCTTCGATTTTCCGCTCTTGAAACCCCTTTTTGAGTGAGAAGCGATTTCTCAGAGGAAAAGCTCAGAGAGCTTGAGATTGGCGAAGACCCACGACGTATAAAGGACACAGAAGCTCGAGGAAGCTATCCTGAGACCTTTAGAGTTGCCACTGTGGTAAGAAACACAAGTTTCTCCGTTTGATTTTGAATCTGAGGGGTTTCATGAATAGTGACCCGTTTGTGCTGGGGCTAGAATTAGCCCAGGATCCTGTTGAGAGATGTGTTCAGAGTGATGAATAGATGAAGGATTAGCTTTCAGTTTCTGTTTTTGATAACTTTGGATTTTGAGCTCTGTGGCTTGTATGTGTGGCTTTGTGACAAGGTCACTTGTGATTCTCAAGCCAAGCCAGAGCTTGTTTATGTTGGTTATGAGCCTGTGAGGCTAGAGGAATGGTGCCTTGGCTGAGATTTAGACCATTCCAGTGGAATTGAGAATGTTGAGGCTGATGAGATAATGCTATGGATATATGTGTTCTGTTTTGGAGTCTGGAATGACTCAGACGTTTGGCATTCAGCCTGAGGGCCCTGGTAGGGGTCTCTATGTAGCCCAGAGTGGGCTGAACCTGATTAAACCCTAGGATAAGGGAATTATGTTATGATATGTTATGTGCTTGATGCCTGATGGCTGGTTTTGATATGAACATATATGTGCTTTGATCAGGCCGTGAGCTTGATACTGTTGGTGGCAGGAGCCACAGACCAGGGAAAGAACTGCAGAGCGAGGCTTTGCCAGGTAAGTTCAGTGTCCCTGGGGATTATTTCCCATCTGGTTTGCATACCACACTCCGGGGGAGTGGTGGTCATTTCCATGCTGCATGTAGTGGTAGTTGCATCCTCATGATGATATGATTGTGCATCTGTGCTTGAGAATCTGTGCTATGATTATGATTATATCTGTTGGCCAACAGATAGATATGGACCTCCCTAGGAGATGGTTTCCTCCTAGTATGGTTGGCTCATGGGTGATGATGATCCCGGGGTGATGATGATCCCCTAGACCAAGGGAATAGTTTCCTGCTATTCTTGGAGGTACCTTATACAAGCATCCATGCGATGGGTAGCACCCAATGGGATGACACGGGTGTGAGTTTCCGGTCTCACACTTAGGATGGATGCTGATGATGATGCATCCTGGCGTTGATGATGATACGCCATTGCTTGACTTGTTTGGATGCTTGATATGTTATTATGAGGACCTGATATGCTAGGCCGGTGGCCATTTGTGTGTATGCCTAATGTATGTGTTATGGAAGTGGGCTAGGGTGGAGGAAAGTCCTCCAAGGATCCTGAGCCTATTGAGATGTGTATCTCACCCCGTGTGGGGCTTATGATTTCAGGTGATTCTTCTGGGAGAGAAGAACAGATGCAGGGCAGGAGGCCCTAGAGATGTCATGCTGCTGAATGGGAAGCAGCAAGGAGAGCTACGAGCTCTTTTTGACTTTGTTTCTGTTTTGTTCCCTTGATAGGGATGGGGTGTATGTACCCTATGACGTGTATAGTTCTGTATACCCCTGTGAGGGCTGATGTTATTTTGGATCACCATGACATGGTGAAGACCTGATGTATATTTTGATGAACAGAACTATTGATGTATATTATATGATTTCTCCTGAGCATATATTGAATGTTTTTCAGTTATCTGCCTATCTGAATAAGCAATTTGTCTATATGTGTATTGTATGAGATAAACTGGATCAGCAGGGGTATGATATGGTTTTGTATGTGTGTGTGTTTGTAATATGCTGGGTTTCCATACATAATGAATCAGGAAAATCGATCCTGTGCTTCCGCTAAGTTTTAAATGAATGTTTTAAGCGCTAACTGATATCATAATGATAACGCACCGGAGGCCTACGGGGTGTTACAAAAGGAAAAATCGTGACCATCAAAGAACCACTCTCATCACTCTACGGCGAGTTGCAAAGATCAAATATGCTAATAAATTTGCAACGCAGTAAGTTACGACAACGATAAAAAGGGAAAGCATTAAAGAAGAAGAAATATTGTCAAAGTTACAAAAGCCAGTACAACCACAAAACCAACAGAATAAAGAAAAGCAAAGAAAGCACGACCTAAACATTGGCCCTATCATCTTCTTCTTTGCCAGCATCTTCCTCCCCAGCAGCAATGTCTTTTTAGTCAAGTAGTTCACCATCCTTCACATCCTTAAACGGATCATAAAGACCCAAGTCAAGGCCTTTAGTGAAGAACCCGGCCTGCCTGACGACCTTGTAAAATCCTTTCTCATGGTACTCCATGGCTTCCTTTATAAACGCCAACAACTCCTCCTCCAACTCTTTGTCTGCTTCCTTCTCCTTCGTCGCCTTGAGCTTAGACTCCTTTAGTCGGGCTTAGAGGTTAGCAATCACCTTGGCAAACTTGGCCGCTTTTGAGCAAGCTCTTCTTTCTCTTCAATTACGCGTTCCACCTTGCTTGCAAAATCTTTCCTCCCATTCAGTAAATTTTTACAGTGTCCAAACACCTTGTCACCGTCCAGTCTTTTGCACAATAGCTTAGCAAGAACATCGCCGACCCTGGATGATAATTGCTGGTTGGACATGACGACCTTAGCAAAGGAGACAATAGCATTGGCCACCTTAAGACGCTCCACACTCCATACAGCCCGAGCAGTGGCCCTCCATTTGGTTACCTCAGCATCTAAAAATGCAACTTTGCTTAGAGCTTCCTAGTGCCTTTGTCCATTTTCCTCCAAGATTGCCATACTCCTTTGAAGGAAGACCTTCACATCATCGTTTGATTTTGTACCCCAACTAAACGAATGGGGTTTTGGTCAAAATGGAACACAAAATCACTAGGAATCTCCTGCTCTGATCTATAGCCCATGCTCCACGTTGAACTTGTGTCGCGAGAAGTATAAACATAGTCCAGTGAGATGCTTGGGGGAGAAGAAGAGGCAGACGTTGTCGTCGATGAGATAGTTGGAGCTGAAGTTGGAAAGGCCGAAGAGGAAAAAGGTAGGTCCGCAGAAACACTCGTAGTCGCCACACCAGCACTAGGTAGTGACACGACATGGAAGAAGGAGAAATAGTAACAAGAACAGCCGAGGGAGTTAGCACAGTTGACACAGTGGATAAAGAAGTAGAAGGTGGCACCGAAGGGGCATCCATAGTAGTAACAGTAGCCTGGATAGTCAACCCAAGAGCTAGTAGGAGAAGGGCGGCCCGAACCGAACATCAACCAGACAGCCTATTTCATAGCTCAAAGGCTGAAAAGGCCCTCGACTTCTTGCATTGACCAGACATCCCAACCCCTTCATCGTGTTTCCTCTTGGCTAGGTGGTAGCACGTCGAGGGTAACCTTGACCACTTCATCCTCACCAGCCTTAGAAGCCCGAGAAGGGTCGACTCTGGCCTCAAAATGACCCCCTCTCTCCGAAGCAAGTGTAGGAATGGAGGAGGGGGGAAGAGGTACATCATCTCCAACATGTCCAACTTGCTTTACCAAGGGCCTCCACGCAAAATTGCCCATTATATATGCAAAACAAGTAAAAATGCAACAAAGGTTAATTCAAGCCAAAACTCTATCAAGACAGACACAAAAAAAGGAAGGTAAAAACACTTTACCATCTAAGACATCAAAAGGGTCACCTGCCAAAGGAAAGGGCAAGATGGCCCGAGCATCCAACGAAGCTAGCAATTGCTCCATAATGGCCTTGTCTGCCCTCTCCGCCAGGGTCATCAGATCCTCATCAAAAGACTTGAACCTGGTAGGGTCTGACTACCATTAAAAATGGAAATGAGGTTCCCCGTCCCAATTAAACATCAATGGAAACCCATCAGTAACAATATTGGTTGTCATGACCTTGAAGAAGCGATCCTTAAATCTGCGAAACACTTTCGAGTCAAACTCGAACAGCCTCTTGGACAAGCTATTAAGTGACACCTAGCCTATCTTCTCTGTCAACTTCATCTGGAAGAAGTAGATGAATACGGGCACCCTGGGTCAAATGTTAAAAAATGGGCATAAGACCTCAAAGCCCCTTACCATTGCCTAACTATTAGAATGAAGTTGGGAAGGTGCCATGTTTAGACGCTCCATCAAGGAGCATTGGAAGGAATTCAACGAGAGAGTCAAATTGAGAACCTCGAACAAGCAGCAATATATGTAGGAGAAAGGTGGACCACCCGTCACCGCCCTCGTGAATGGAAACTCATCAATCTCGCAAGCCTGGACAGTCATCAAGGAATGGTACTTGATGACATCATCTTTTACCCACTCGTAGCTAGCAACGACGAGAGGACACGAAGGCATTTTGGCACTCTGGCTACGCATGTTATGGGAGAAACCCTAACATCTCGATTGTCACTCCTTCCTATTGACTTAGAAGTGGAAGGGGGAATGATTGTGGTGATAGGGACATGCTCTTCGTCCAGAGGAGTCGCAAAAGGCCTTACCTTCCTACAAGGATGAGAGGTATCCCCACCATAAGGCTCAGGTCCACCGATGTCTCGGAGGAAGAAGACTGATCGTCAGAAGCCTCACGGCGTGTCTCCTCCTCTGAGGAGTTGTCGATTGGTACAACTTCACGATCACAAGGGGTTGATGAATAGTACCCTCATAATTACTTCTGTTCATACCCATAGCAGAATCAAAAGAAAAAAAAAGGACATGGTTGAAGAAGGATGTACCTCTAACTAAGAAAGACAATAGAAGGAGAGAAGGAAAATTGCAAGAGCCGCGAACAATATGCAGAGGTATTAAAGAAGGTAAAGCAAAACTCAAGAATGGCGGTGACCAAAACCTAACGTACACCGCATTTAAGTGGAGACGCTACCCTCCAGTAACTGGAAGGAGTTGAAATGACACCCTAAGAATTTGCACCACAATGCAATCCCACCAACCCACGAAATGCGTCTCTAAGACGTGCCTACTCATAGAGTAACACGTGTGTAAAAGTAACTCACGTGTCCAACACATGCCCACTATGAAGAGAAATGAAATGCCCCTCTTTAATGCGTCCTCTAACAGTCATAAAGGGTAGAATTGTCAAACACAGGAATTTTTCGCATGGAACGTCTGACTTCACTTGCTAAACAAAAAGTGTGTCCACCCTGGACAACTTGGTAGAAACAGCCCAGACAACGCTTGTTCAGGCTGGAGGACTTGACAAACCTGCAACCCTTATACTTGTCAGGGTTACCACCCTCGACACTAGATAACCTTTTTCCCCAACATGCTGGACTCAGAGCTTAGGGGGCTTATGTACTGTCTGGAATCCACAAATTGACGTGGCATTGGAATATACATGTCAGTCCTCCTCATCAGCCCTACTACAGGAGCACGGATGCAACTCCTTTAGCAGTTGGGCCATTGGACCAATAAACTGATAATATATATCTATATATATTTGAATTCTAATGATAATGCCATAATTCCCTTATCAAGTTGCAGGTACCTACTTATCTACTAGTAATGAATTATCTACAAGGGTTGTTACGCCACTATAACAATCCCTGCAATCAAGGACCTGAAACTCCCATCCAACGCTATAAATATCAGGTTCTATCTCTCCTTTTAATTCATTCTCAACTCACTCACATACTTAATTACTTAAGCGTCATAGTCATTTGTTTTGCAGGTTCTCCCTCGTGTTTTTTTAACACAAGATACCTAGAGTACGACGTGTAAATCGTGGAGGCCATCCAGACTACGTTTACCCTGACGTTAGTCAACTCTATATTTTGATAAGTACAATGTATAAAATCTTGGTCTAGAATATTTTGTGAATACGACATTTCATTATTCTAATATGAAAAATAATTTGCTGTCTTAAGAAATCATGTCGACTTATTTTTTTCATTTCATTTAAGAAAAAGTTATTTTTTAAAAGCAATAAAAATGTTATTAATATATATATATATATGTGTGTGTATATATAATTTATATTATTATTGATCAAAATTTATAAAAATTTTAATAAATAAAATGAGTGTGACTCTTTATTACTAAATTTTAAATTTTATTTAATATATTAATACATGTCATTTAACAATAAGTATATTAAAATGATCCGTGTGCCATCTGTATCGGTGGATGTGGTCAAATTTGTAATGTAATCATAAGTTGATTGTTTTATAACTTCACGACTCGCTTTTGTAAGCCAAGTAAATTAATCAACGACTAATCCAACAAACAAGGGAAGGAAAATGGGCACTTTCAACGCTACCATGCATGTTGCTTTTGGAGTGTTTTATCTTTAGACGTTGCTATTATAGAAATTGAATTTGTATGCATGAAAGCCTTCTTCACAAAATCAACGTGTAAATCTAATTTTTTTGCATATGGACGGTTCAACATTGTGATATAATATCTGTTGCATGACAGAAATAAAGAAACAACCCGGCATATACGAAAAATTGGGATCAACCATCCTTACAAGGGAAGGTCATATAAATCAATCAATGTCAAGGAAAGAAGAAAATTGACAAGCCAGTTGGGGAAATGGAGTGCGCAAATCATAACCCGTCAAAGTTGGAAGACGGGATTGTGTCAACTGATACACCCCGGCTGCCTAGAAGCCTTAACAACCGGGTTGGGGGTCAACTGTTACAGACCCAATATATGGGCCTAATAAAATGTCCCATTAAGGGCCCATTAACTCATAATCTCAACAATAAATGAGGAGATCTCAACAACGTGCATAACAGCCATTGAAGGAGATCCCAACAAACAAATATCCTAATCCCAACAATCAAGGATTATATCTTATCTAATCAAGAGGTTATATCTTATCTAGTCACAAGATGGCAGGAATTAACCTAGAGGCACTTCTTAACTGACTTTGTTTCCGCTCGAGGCATTTTCTTGCCATTTGATTTGTGAACCATTTTTATCTCAAAGTGTTGGTCTTTATTTAACATACCATTTATATTGCCGCTTGAGGCATTTTCTTGCCATTTGATATGTGAACCATTTTTATCCCGGAGTGTCGGTCTTTATTTAACATACCATTTATATCCTGGAGGACTGGTACAACATTTTTATCCTGGAGGATCGGTACAACATTTTTATCCCGAAAGACCAAGACCAGTACAACATTTATATCCCGGAGGACCGGTACAACATTTATATTTCGGAGGACCGGTACACCATCTTGACCTCTTAAGTCGAAGTTTTATGGTTATGGAGACCAGTTTTACATCCTTGAAGGACCTTTTAATTTGGGCCCCGATAAAGACAAAAATGCTTTATTTATTTGCAAACTTGCTGGAAAATGACTCATGATCTCAATAAAGGAGAAACAACATTGTTTCCAAATTACAGCTTACTAATCCTAATTAAAGAAAACTTGTCGAAACCACAGCTTATTGATCCTACCTTATTCTTCGAACTCGGCTTCTTTCTTGGCTATAACCCCCTTCTACTCCCTACCCCTTGGAGGTGGGCTTCTTCTTCTGGGACTTCTTCTTTCTTTCTCTTTGCCGACCGCATTGACAATCTCCATTTGTTCTAGCTCTAGGTACATTTTTGATCAAGCCCTAAACTTCATCAGAGATTTCACTGAATCTTTGTAGATTGACTTTGCCAGCCTGGATGACCCATCCAATCTGGCAGCGATGAGATGCACATGCACCTTTTCTTCCAACCTTTGCACCTACAAGGCAACTTCTTTGAAACGATCCAGGTAACTTTGGAGCGTCTCACTAGGTTGTTGTCTTATCTTCCCAGGTGCGAATTCAGACTTGGGTTGTTTCTTACTAGTGGAAAAGTTCAACAAAAACTTTTTCCCCAAGTCTTCAAAATTACGGATTGACCGTGGTGGCAGTGTATGAAACCAAGTTTGCGCAGCCCCGATAAAGTTGTAGCGAAAATTCGGGAAATAATGGGCTCAACAATTCCCCTCACACAACTTTGCATGTCAAACTCATCAATATGCACTTGCAGGTCTTGGCTTCCATCATATTTTAACAAGAAATCTCCATCGAAGTCTTCCAGGTATGGAGCATTGACAATTTCGCCAGTGAAGGGACTGTTGTTATACTGCCCCCTTCTACATTTTCTCCTGTAAACTCCCCCGTCCATTCTTGGTTGAGGTGCAGCTTCTCTAGCGAGATCCACTGCATTTCGGTCTTCCCCCGCATTCAGGTTCTGAATGTCAGGAACCACAATCCGGACTTGGGCTGTCCGATTTGCTTTCGCAGAGGCAATTTAGGGTAGAGCTGCTGCTTGGATACGAGCCACGTTCCCAATATCGATCTGGATTGGGTTCACATCTCAAGGTTGGGCTGGACCTCCAGCATTTGCTTGAGATAAACCCCCAAACTTCCCTTCGATTACATGCCCTTCTAAATCAGCCCGGATCACACCAGTGCTACCTCTTTGGTCTACATTCAGACTTACTGGAAGAACTCGAACTTGACTGGCATTTTGGTTCACACCGTTCCTTGCTGTATCCTGACTTTGTTGTCCTCGGTTCTCATTATGAGTCAGGTTCTCCATGCTTTTGAAGCGTTGCTCTATAAGCTGGATACATTGTGCTTTTTCACGCCTCAGTGCGACATTACACTCCTCCATCTGGAGCTCTAAGTTTTTGATATCTTCCTGCCTTTGCAGGGCGTACCTCCTTTCTATCTCATCCATCCAGGCCAAGATTGAATTGAGGACATTCTCATGAGACGCTCATTAGGCTCTTGAACCATTTGAATTTGGTTCAGGCGGTGAGCATCTATTTGATTGGGTGTGACTACGCGTATCGCTGGAGCACGAGTGGAGGCTGCATCTGAAACCTCTTCACTTACATGGACAACGTCATATTCCACCGGTTGTGGTGGTGTCGTGTTCGGGTCTGGAAGGGGCCGTTAATTCACCTCCTTCAAGACAGGATTTGAAGGTAAGTCTCTCTTTACACCCACATCAAAGCGTGGGTGTGCAATCTGATTGTTACTTCTCGTGTTTATCATCGGGAACATGGGATTTAAAATTTAACGTCCCTTTAGATGGTGCCAATTGTTCTGTTCTTGAGAACAAGAATCTCTAGTTGAATAGCTAGTAGATTAATCTTGGATCAATAACTCTCTCCAAGGTATCTATGGAAGAAATATCCCTGGACTAAGCAGATCACTGTGCACTCTGATACTGAGATAGCGTTTAGCCAATGGGCGTGATGTGTGTGCACATTGACAGCATATAATAGAGTCGATAGAGAATGAATATACCTGTAAGCGTACCTCTTATTTATAAGGATGTTAACTCTAGGTTAATTGTTGTCATTTTGTGACTAGATAAGATATAATCTCTTAATTAGATAAGATATAATCCTTAATTGTTGGGATTAGAATATTTGTTTGTTGGAATCTCTTTCGATGGTTATTATGTATGTTCCTGAGATCTCCTCATTTATAGTTGAGATTATGAGTTAATGGGACATTTTATTAGACCTATATATTGGTTCTTAACAATATCTTTAGTATATGTAATGTACAGGATAAGTGTTTATTTTATATAATTAAATTTATATTAAATATATACTTTTAAATATATAAATTATATAATAATTAAAATATATATTAAAATTAATTTAAATTTAAAATAATAAAATATAAGAGGTTGATAAAAAAAATTAAAAAAGTTCCCGTCAAACAATCTCTTTAAAAAATAACTTCTAAAAATATTATCATTTAGCTATTCTAAATTATATATATAGACGATAATAATTAATGATCTTGAACATAGTATTTTGGCCCTTGAATTCTATCAATATGTGACTGGCGGAGTGAAATTGAACTATACTATCCCTTAAATAAAACCTGTGTTTGTGTCTTGTAAATCAATAATAAAATGAAAAGAGAGATTTTACTAATTAAAGGTGATTAATTAAATCTTTTAATAAAAATTAATTATTAACAAAGTTAATAAACACTTAAAATCAATAATGTAATAAAAAGAAAAAGAAAACCCTAACATCTCTCAACTTATATTTTTTCCACATATTGTTTTGATTCAACTAAAAACAGACTTTATTAATTTATTCATTACCCTTGTTAATTAAGTCACCTAAATATTTATCGAACCTAGTTTCCACTTGGAATGCAATCCCAAGAGGCAAAACAGTCAAGGCCACACAGCTTTAATTACCACCCCATGCAGTTCTAAAAGGGTAGAAGATCCAAAAGAAAACAACAGGAATATGGCTGGCGTTTGGGTTTTCAATTTTGTCTGTTTCAAGAAACAGTTAAGAATTAAAGGATTGAAAACTGAGATGTGGCTACATTTCGTAACATGTTCGTGTGACTGTGTGAGGGATGGAAAATCAAACCACCAGTCTTTAGGGTACTACAAATCAAGTGGTTCATAACTCAAATTCGACCAAAGTGTACGAATATGACGTTTAATTATCAAATTGTCGACCATTCATTAAATGCAGCATGTTGACCCTACTGGATGCACTTTTTAACATCATACTGTAAAGTTTGGTCACATAATGATGTAGGGGGTATAACTAATACGTTCTTGTCACATAACTTAATTGAAAACTTGTTTCACAATGCGTGTACCAAAGTGAGAAATTTTAATCTGTTTGTGTGTCTCATTTTTTCATTGAAAGTTGTAAAAATGAATGAGAAAAAAAAAACTATTATTTATCTAATAATTAGGAATTGGATAAAATATGTTTTAATTTCTCAAAAAAATTAAAAGTTTGATTTTAGTCGTTCTAAAAATAATTGTATGTTTTTTATCTTTTAAATTTTAGAATGCACCACGTTTAATCCTTAAGCACTATCTAAACTAGTTTTCATCTCTCTATAAAACGTCATCTTAAGACCAATGGTCTTTAAGTTGATCAAACTTCGTAAACGTACATCAACATATAATTCTCAATGCCCTCCAATTTTTTCATGACCTTTTCATGGCTTTCTTAAGACCAAAAATTAACTAAGTTACTCAATTTCCTAACGCATTAACAAAAAAAAAATGTTAATCAGTGCTGGTTGTAATGATAACTATGTAATTACCACATGTAGTCCTGGTACAAAGTAATATACAATCCTTTTGGCTGATTAAAAAAACACAAAAAACAATGTTGAGGTGAATACAAACTTTAGCATGCATCAAATTAAATTGTCAATATATAACATGAGCTTCTGGGACATTGAAAATTAAAAAGTTTTCCACCTTTCTAAATACGCACGCAACATGAGAATGTAAATTGTACATTGGATTACTTGATGATGAGAACCTTTTCAATATATTTCTTTACGGTAGTCTAAGAATGTCACATGACTTTTCGTAATAAACCTAGATGATTTAAAAAAACACTTGAAGTATCACTAAGGCCCTTCATATTCAAGTTACTATTCAACAAATGCATGTTTAGTCTCAATCAAAAGTCGTTAAATGAATTTCATTACCAGCTGCAACAAGAATTATGAAATTTCTTTCACTAGTCTTCAAGTATATGCATGGATATGAAACGTTTTCTTTTAAACTAAAAGAAGTGATTACATGATGAAACTTCAAGTATCAGTATCTAAAAGTTTGTTTTAACCTATGAATGAAAATTTTCAACTTGCAAATCTAGAAAGGGAGAGTAAATACACGAAGGCATTAATTCCAACACATGAAACAAGACTTTTTTTTTTTTTACTATTTTGAGTTTTTTTTCCAAACAAAATACCAAAATTGGGGGTCAAACAAACTATTTATTTGTCATGAATTATTTTTGTTACATAGGATGTACAAGCTGTCATCATGTATGGTGCAATGATCTTTTACATCAATTATATTACAAATGATATAAAAGAGTATTTTGCATCAATTTCCTATTAAAATAACTCATGACATGTAAATAGTTTGTTTGACCACTGATTTTGATATTTGTTTGGAAAAAAATCCCAAAATGGTAAAAAGGTCGATCAAGCAATGTCCATAAAAAGTTTCAAACCCAAAATCCAAAGTATATTATTAAAAATTGAAATTCATTTTTAGATTAATTTTCATCAAACATTCTAGAATATTAACAAAATTTAAAAAAAAAAATTGAAATAATAATTTAAAAAAAATTGACCCAAGAAACATTTCATATGGGCCCAAATAGGTCACATGTACCTATACATCTATAAAATACACTTCATCTTTTTATCCGTAGAAATCGAGCGCAAGTATTAGAAGGTTTAGGATTTATAATAATTTATGTACACTATTCAATCAACTTAGATAGACCTCGTAATACTTCATTTATGTACACAATACGTTACTTGTTTATGGATAGAAAACTCAGTATCGGAAACACATTTTATAACCTGTATTAAAAACCTCCTCGAAGGAATTTCTTAATCAAAGCAATGTTTTGCCATGATTTTCTAGAGTTAGAGGTACATGATATTCAAAAGAGAGATGTCTTTGTCAATTTTTTTATCCGTAAGAATTGAATACGTTACTAGGAGATTTACAATACTCACACATATTGTTCAACTAAGTGAACTAAATTCCTTTTGTGTCCTCAATTAATTTTGAATTTCCTATATATATATATATATATATATATATATACATATCCAAAAATGGGTTTTAGATCTAACTATTTGACTCTCACAAACCAATCAATGAAATTATCAAAATTTTCAATATGTTGGTTGTCCAATAACATCTTAAATGAAGCTCTAAGTCAATTTGATAAATCATTGACAAAATTAAAAGATCTCATATTCAAGGTTGTAGCCTTCTAGGATCATTCAAACAAGAATAACCCTTCTAATAACATCACAATCAAATACATTAAAATGAGAGAGATTTAGAGGATATACAGGTATGAGACTTATATAGTTGATGATGACTTAAAGAAATAAAGCATATTTGATTTGGAGTAATTATGAGATGAGTAACCTTTTGGAAAGTTTTACAAAAAACATGTGAGTGAAGATAAAACACGTTAAAATGTTTTACGTTGATTTGTAGGAACAATCACTGATTCTGAAATCAGTCAAAGATGATTGTTGAGGTCTGAGAAATAACTATCCACATAGAATTTTTGCCAACAAAGATGTTAAATAAAATAACACCGTGTGAACTGTCATAATATGAAAGCCGTCAAAAAATCACCAATTAAGAACGTTACAACTAGGACTAAATATTACCATCAAAATAATGATATAATGTTTTAATTCATTTTATAACTTAGTTTTCCTCTATATTAGAGTTTCGACAAAGGATAATAGAATCCCAATTTCATAATTTAGGCATAAAGGAGAACTTTTCTAGATTTAAAAATAATGTTTTTGTTCAGTTTTTTTTCAATTTATTTTATCAATTTTACCAAAATAATAATAATAATAAAAATTAGCATAATTGACATTTTTCATTGGGTGCCCTTATTTTAATAGCTGTGATGGACATGATTCAACGCGGTTTGGACTCCACTATTAGATAATAATAACGATGTGGTAGGCATCCAGGATGCCTCCTAAAATAGTCTCCAACAACATCCCCTACTTCACTTTTTCCATGATATTGTTTGTCCCTCACAAAAATAGGTGATAGGTCCAACACTTGGGGACCTCTAAAATCTGACACGTACACTCACATTCGTACGTTTGCATGTGACACTTGGCCTTTTGACTCTATGTCATAAGCTAGTGCTACTAGTTACCACCCTTTTCGTTTTTTTAATCTTATTTTAATATTTTGGAACACACTGAGTAATTAGGTCACACTTTCACTCATACGATTTTAGCCATGTGTCACACTCCCCCGTTTAACCTGCAAGAAAATAAGAAAAATAGGTCCTCGAGTTTACACTTTAAAACGTCATAATCGCTAAAAAGGTTTTGCACCCACTAATCGTTTAGCGTCATTGCTAGCAAAAGTGTACCAATTGAATTGTTACCTTGATTTATCCGGAATCAAACTTAGGTTTCTGAAATATTTTCTTTATCGAGTGAAATTAATCTAATTTTGGGTTTTAATTTTTTTGAGGAATCAAAGTATCTCTGATTTTTTTTTTTAAAAAAAAACTAATTTGTGTGTTTATTCATTTGATATTGTTTCAGCACACTAATCATTTTGTTTTTCTTTTACTTTAGTAAAAGTTAAGTTGGGTTCCAAAGTCAACACCCAAAACTAATGGATTAGTCCGTCTAACCCAATCAATTTGAAAACTTTATTGGTTTGGACTAAATTAACGAACTCCAAAAAGACAAACTGATTAAACAAAATTTAGATGTAGTTTTTTAAGTTAGTTTTAGTGGCTATTTAATAGAAGTTGAAGTTATATTTTAATAATTTGGATATATGATAAAATTTAATATTAAGCATTAGTATAAGTTACCAAAATTTTAGATTGAAAAATTACATAAATGATACTAAAAAGGCTTTCAAAACTTATCCTAGATATAGTTGGGTTAAATTGAAATCGATCTGCATAAATTTGTGTCTTCCATTCCTTTAATTGGAACCTAATAACTTGATAACCGACCCATAATTTTTTTTGTTACATAACCGACCCTTTAAACTTGAACACTTTCATAAAAACTTGCCAAATTATAATACGTGAGAAATATAACAAGCTTGAAATCACCCTTGTATTGAAATGTGTTTTTATAATTTTATAGATTAACAAAAGTAATGTTAAATATAGCAACAGTTAACAAAATTGATATTTTGTTTTTAAAAAATTAATAATACCAATCCAAATTGTCATGATTTTTTTCTCTGGTGATTTATTAAATTCCTATTAATAGCAGTGGTAGTTTGAATTGCCACTACTTGTTTTATTTTAATGGGACTCTTTTAAAACCTGTTTCTTGTCATTTTCATAGTTTTCTTATAAAAATAATTGCATGATTTTTCCAATAATTTAAATTATTTTTTACTCATTTTGTCACTTACATTTTTTTTTACCTATTTTCTTATTCAATCACATAGTTGTTTTCCTATTTATTTGAATGAATTTTCTCTCTACAGATTTTAATTTCATGGTTTTCCCTACTCATTTCAATGATTTCCCATTAAATATTTATGCTTGTTAACATGATTTTCTCCCCTCATTTTTATTTCATAATTTTGCACAAAACTAGGTATATAAAAGAATTTTTGAAGACTAAAAAAATCTAGTAATTGATGAGAGGAGGGTGTCATATACCTTGAAAGCTAGAAACAAAACAAAATATTGTAAGCCGGTCAAAGACTCAAAGTTCAAACTTAATCACAAGCAAGCAAAGCCATTCTAAGTTTCCTAAGGCGATAGCGATAGAGCTAGAGTGACACTAATTTATTTATTTATTTGGCGCCCTTTCACACAAACCAAACTGTTATGGATAAAAGATATCCTATCTTTATCCTATCAATTCAAATATTCAAACTACCAACAACCTATCGTCATGAAAGCGGAGAACTTGTTGTTATCTACATCCCCGAATATCCTGGAATATGATAACAGGCCTCAACAACTTATCTTCAAGGACCAGGTTAGCTTCCTATAAATAAGGCGCTGCTATGGTGAAAGGTATACACAATCCTGACTCTCTCTTTTCCATTCACACAGAGCACACACCACACCATATTGTGGTTTCGTGTTCATAGTGATCTTCTTCCCTGAGGTGTTTGTTTCTCCTCAAGCATTCTCAGAGAGAGAGAGTTTGATCCCATATAAACCTTCCAACAATCCTTGTTGGACATTTCTGTTCTCATCGAGCAGAACAGTGGCGCCGTCTGTGAGGACGATAAATTTTGAATCCCACCACCTCGCAATGGCTAATACCAGAAGACATCATATGGCTAGACATGAAGAACCACCCAGAAACCTGAACCAGGAGAATGTGATAATAGAAGATGCACTTTCCCATACGGCCTCATCCCCTGCGGGACCTGCAGCACAAGCGCCGGGTAGCCCACAAACGGAAGAAGAGCCTGGAAACTCTCAGCATTTTATCCAGAATGCCCTCCAGTCCTTATTGACTCGAATGGAGAACCTGGAGAAGCGTTACGAACTCCAGTGACAGGAAGATATTCAATGGTTGATCACTCAGTTGGAAGAACGCAGTAATAGACGAAGGGAGGAAGAACGCCGACAGCATGTCAATCATATGGAACACAATATGGAGACCGAGCAACTCCAAGCAGCAACCAGGAGGCGGAGACCAGAGACATCGGCCCGCATTGCCGGGACCAGCAACAGGGACCCGACAACCACTCCGAGCAGGGGAGAGTACCTCGTTCCCATCACGAGGCACTTCACCTCCCCTCGGTCATGATGCCAGAATCCGCCGCAGAAAGACCAACGGGAGAGATCATCCGTCACCCCGGTCAAGGCGACGGTACATATCGGAGAAAGTAGCGTCGGGGTCATCAAAATAACAGCCCATTCGTCGACCGGATAGTGGACGCTCAATTCCTGGAAGATTTCGATGGCTCGTTCTTGTCCAAGTACGACGGAAGCCAGGACCCACAAGTGCACATCGACGAGTTCGATATGCAGATGTGCGTTCGAGGTATTGACGAACCCATCATTTCAAGGATTTTTGCTACCACTTTAACAGGGGCGGCCCAGACATGGTTTCACTCCTTGCTGCCACGGTCCATCAATAACTTCGAGGATTTCGGCCAGAAGTTCATATTCAATTTTGCAACGAGCAGGAAGCAGCCAAAATCCGAGTTTGCCCTGGGGAAAATATGACAACAGCCCGGGGAGACATTACAAAGTTACCTAGATCGGTTCAAGGAAGCCGCGCTACAAGTTCAAGACTTAGAGGAAAGAGTACACGTCCATCTCATTTCAGCCGGGCTCAATGGAACGTCCCGTCTTGCCAAATCGATCTATAAGGACCCTGTGAAGTCCCTGAACGAGTTCAGGATGCGATCCAAAAAATACTTGGAGCTGGAGCAAATGGAGATTGCTAACTCAGCGCCAAGGGAAAATAAAAACCCTCATCACCAAGAAACCGACGTCAGGAGAACCCACACGCCGGGCAGACTAGTTGGCAACCCGCAAACATTCTTGCCAGCCTACCACCACGAGGCGTTCCTGATCCTCGCCTCAGACCCGGAAGATACGAATTGAAATATGACAAGTACGCTCCGTTGACCGCTTCACGCGGTCAAATATGGAAGGAGGTCGCCTTCACCGAGATGAGGAAGGTCGACCGACCTCTCCCAATATTAAGGAGAGAAGGGTTGGACTACTCCCGGTATTGTGATTTTCACAATGGGCCGGGTCACACGCCGACCAGTGCTGGGAGCTCCGAGATGCCATAGAAAAGTTTGTGCGAGAAGGAAAATTACGGCAATATGTAATTCGAACTCAGGGGCACCACGGTATAAGAAAGGCCCAACAGGAGAATAAACAACGAGAAGACAAGAAAAGCAAGAAAGACGAGGAGTTCCCAGAGCCCGAATTTGAGTGCAACGTCATTTCAGGAGGAATGGGAGGAGGAGGTGATACTGCCAACCAGCGGAAGAAGTACCTCAAGGAAGTGATGTCGGTAAGGGACCGACCCAGGTTCAAAGAAAGCACCAGTGGAAATACCAAAAAAGCCGAGCCCCCGCTGATCTACTTTACCGAAGAAGATTTGAGGGGAGTAGTGCCGGGCCACGAGGATGGTCTCGTTATAACGGGGACCGTAGCCAATTTCCGGGTCAAGAGGATATTCGTTGACAATGGTAGTTCAGCCGACATCATTAATTGGAGCGCGTTTAAAAAAATGAATCTAAAGGAGGAAGACCTGAAGCCATGCCAGACCATGTTGTACGACTTCAATGGAGACGGCACCGGTTTGAAGGGGGCCATCGACCTTCAGCTCACATTAGGAACAAAGGAGGGCTTCAAGACAGAAAGAGTAACATTCACAGTTGCCGAGTTCCCCTCACCATACAACATCATCCTGGGAAGGCCGACACTCCATAAATGGGATATTTTGATGTCCACCAAGAATCAAAAAATGAAGATGATCGGGCACCTCAGCAAAGTCATCACAATTTCCGGGGATCAAAAGGAGTCGAGGCAATGCTATTACAACATGATCAAGGAAATCGAGGTCGGCCCATCTTCCCCACCTCGGATTCGGCAAGGGGAGCTATCAAATTCTCGGACTGAGACCCACTTGTCCTGGAAGCCGATCAATCTGGTAGAATTGGATATGCGGGATGTTGAAGAATGGAGACCAGAGCCGGTAGACGAGCTTGAGGATGTCCTGAAACCAAGGACAAGTTAATCCAATGCCTGAGGGAAAATCAAGACGTATTCGCTTGGAAGGCTTCCCAAATACCCGAAATCAAGCCAACTTTCTGTTGCCATAAACTAGCAATATACCCCGGCTCCAAACCGGTAGAACAGAAAAACCAGAAGCTCGGCTCGGACAGAAGGCAGGCCTTGACAAAGCACATCGAGGAATTGATGGAGGCCGGGTTCATAAGGAAAATACAATATACAACTTGGTTGTCCAATGTCGTAATGGTAAAAAAGTCTAATGGGAAGTGGAGAGTTTGTGTCGATTATACGGATATGAACAAAGTCTGTCCTAAAGACTCGTACCCGATGCCAAATATCGACCAGTTACTATCATTCATGGATGCTTATTCCGGGTGCAACCAGATACCCATGCATCCAGACGACCGAGAGAAAACGGCGTTCCGAG
The DNA here is from genome assembly GCA_007407185.1 of Glycine tomentella. NCBI lineage: Eukaryota > Viridiplantae > Streptophyta > Magnoliopsida > Fabales > Fabaceae > Glycine > Glycine tomentella. The sequence continues at coordinate 820,655 of PYAF01003338.1, read as the reverse complement.
GTATTGAAGCAAACTATTGTTATGAAGTCATGCCCTTCGGTTTAAAAAACGCAGGGGCAACTTACCAGCGGATGATGAACAAGGTCTTCTCGGACCAGATCGGGCGAAACATCGAAGTGTACATCGACAACATGATCACGAAGACACCAGCGGCCGGGGATCATATCCAAGACTTAGAAGAAACGTTCCAAAAGCTGAGGCAGCATAACATACGCCTCAATCCACTAAAATGTGCCTTCGGGGTAAAAGCCGGGAAGTTCCTGGGCTTCATGCTAACCCACAGAGGGATAGAGGCAAACCCTGATAAATGTAAAGCCGTCCTGGACATGCGATTTCCCGCCAATAAGAAAGAGGTCCAGAAATTGACGGGAAGGATGGCGGCCTTAACCCTATTTCTCCCGAAATCCGCGGAAAAAGCCCTTCCTTTCTTCAAGTTATTAAAGAAAGAAGCCAGTATAGGATGGAACTCGGCATGTGAAGAAGCTTTTCAAAAGATCAAAGCCTGCTTAGCCTCACCGCCGGTGCTATCAAAGCCCGAGCCGGGTGAGATACTTATCCTATATTTGTCTGTTGGAGAGGAGGCCATCATTACAGTCCTAGTCAGAGAAGTAGGTAAGTCTCAATTACCGGTGTATTTCATGAGTCGAGCTCTCAAGAACTCGGAATTACGATATCAGAAGGTCGAAAAAGTGGCCTTTGCCCTACTCACTACGGCAAAGAGACTTCGCCCATATTTCCAAAGCCACAGGTTATTGTTCGGACGAATCAACTGATCCGACAAGTGCTCTACAAGCCAGATTTGGCCAGAAGAATGATGAATTGGGCCATTCAACTATCCGAGTTTGACATTCAGTATGAAGCTCGTCACGCCATTAAGTCGCAAGCTCTAGCCAACTTCGTAGTGGAACTGACTCCGACGTCATCCACCCAAAATGAAGATGGGATATGGAAGGTGTATGTCGACGGATCGTCTAACGCTAAAGGAAGTGGAGCCGGGATCATCGTCGAGTATCCCTAGGGCGTGTCCCTTGAACAATTGTTATAGCTTAATTTCCCGACCTCCAATAATCAAGCGGAATACGAAGCATTGATCGCCGGGCTGAAGCAGGTAAAGGAGCAAGGGGCGTCAAAAGTCAACGTCTTCACTGACTCACAACTCGTTGCAGCACAGATCGAGGGAAGATATCAAACTAAGGGACCTTTACTAGCCAAATACCTGGCTAAAGTAAAGGAGATCATGGCAGAATTCGATGAAGTAGTGATCGCACATATCCCAAGAGAAGAAAACGCCCGAGCCGACATATTATCGAAGCTGGCTAGCACAAAGGGAGCGGCCAACCACAGGACAGTCATTCAGCAGGAAATTGCCCAGCCTGCATGCATCATGGCCATTCTGACCGATGAGGATTGGAGGAAGCCTATTATCAAATACCTAGAACAAGGGACAGTTCCTGACGAGGAACTGGAGGCGAAAAAGTTAATTCGAGATGCAGCAATGTACGTAATTATTGATGGTGAACTATACCGCCGAGGTCTCCACATCCCATTACTAATATGTTTAAGGTCGGAACGAGCCGAGTACGTCCTTACCGAGATACATGAGGGAATTAATGGCTAGCACATGGGAGCAAGGGCGTTAGCATTAAAAGCCCTGCGCGCAGGATATTTTTGACCGACGATGAAAGCAGATGCAGCAAAACATGTCAAGAGATGCAACAGCTGTCAGAAACATGCGAAAATCTTATGGGCTCCCCCATCCAAGCTCAGTTCAATCACTGCCCTGTGGCCATTTTATAAGTGGGACATGGATCTCTTGGGGCCATTTAAAGCCACGGAAGGACAAATGAGGTGGCTGATAGTGGCTGTTGACTATTTTACCAAATGGATTGAGGCTGAGCCTCTCGCTGCCATCACCTCGGCCCGCGTACAAAAATTCTTAGAACGAAGCATAATAGCAAGATTCGGGATTCCAGCAAAGATTATCACCGACAACAGAACCCAATTCACCGACAATAAATTCAAGGCAATGATGACCGGCTTCCACATCAGGCATCATTTTGCCTCGGTAGAACACCCGCAGTCTAACGGTCAAGCCGAGGCAGCCAATAAAGTTATTCTCGAGGGATTAAAGAAACGAATGCTCGGAGCCGGCCAAATTGGGTAGAGCAACTTTATTATGTGCTGTGGGCATATAGAACTACGGCCCAAACATCTACTGGAGAAACTCCATTCCGAATGACATATGGTTATGAAGCCATGATACCGGTAGAGATCGGCCAATCATCCTGGAGAAGACAGCACATGGTTCAGGTGGAAGATAACAACAGTGCATTATCAGCCAACCTGGATTTAATAGAGGAGGTCCGCACCGCCGCCCATCGCCGAGATTTACATAGAAAAAGCAAGCTAGCCCAAAGATTCAATAAAAAGGTGAAAGTGAGATCTTTCGAAGAAGGCGACCTAGTACTACGACGAGCAGACATCGGGAATAAGAATGCCCGAGAAGGAAAGTTAGTAGCAAACTGGGAAGGACCGTACCGGATCATCTGAAATCTTGGGCAAGGAGCCTATTTACTGGAAACACTAGAAGGCAAACAAGTCAAACGGACATGGAATGCGGACAAACTGAAGAAATACTATAGCTGAATGTGCAGAAGTCCATGTGTTTTCCTTTAGTTGGCTTTGAGCTCGTCATCGGAATCATGGACGCCATGTGTTTCCCTTTAATTGGCTATTAAGCTCATCATAGGGATCATGGATTAGTCTCACCGTGTGTTCCCCTTTAGTTGGCTAATTAAGCCCGCCATTGGGGTCATGGGAGATCGATAAGAGGTTCTCCTTATGGGAATCACAATCATGAGAAGATTATGTATACCGGGAATGTAAAACCCCATACAAATCAATCATTGAGATCATGAATCATGTAATCTTCAAAGAATATTAATAAAATCCTTGTTGTAAGGAAACTTTTTACGTGCACGATTTTGAATGCTTAGTCATTGTTCTGTATTATCTCGGCCGTGATCAAGTCGACGTAACTATTTAAGTCAGATGAATCATCAGCTCGACTGAAAGAATTACATCTGTAGTAATGTTACAAATACAAACAGTTGCTAAGTCGGGAATATGATCCCAGAATGATGTCAAATGCCCGACCAATGGTCTCAGCTAAAGAAACGATCGACCATTGGAGCCAAAATGCAGAAGAAATAAAGCAAGTCGAGAATAATGATACTTGAATAAATTAAAAGATAGTGTCGTAAGAATGTGCATTGTCAAAAGAAATCAAAATGTGCAGAAGTTGTTCAAAATAATTACAAGTAAAATCGGCATCCCGGCCCTTCAATCGTCTCCACCAGCCGGGGGCGGAACCTCCTTAGGTGTGCCCACCGAGCTCTCATCCTCCTCTTCGCTCTCAGAAACCATGAGCAGCTGGCCATCCCCGACGTAAGACCTGAAGTGCATACCCTCGGTGTTTAAGTTAACATCAGGGTTCAGGAAGCGAATCTGAATTATAGCATTCTCAAATGAAGCTTCGGTGGACTTCTTCAATTGAGAACGAACAAATATGAGCTCGCTCAGGAGGTCTTTCTTGTCCTCATTCTTCTTAGTATTGAGCGTGAGGAGTTCATCACAGCCACGATTGGCGTCGCGGGACCGATCGCGAGCCACGGTCAGACTCTTCTCCAGCTTGGAAATAGTAGAACGAGAGGATTCGGCTTCTGCTCGGAAAGCTCCAAGTTGAGCTCGAGAAGCTTCGAGTTCGGCGGCCAGCTTATCCGACGACTCTTGGGAAGCTTCAAGCTCGGCAACCAGTTTAGCCACCGACTCTTGTGCTTCTTTAGCCTCAAGCCTGGCAGCCTCAATTTCCCCGATCGAGATCGCAGCGCTCGCCTGAGCCAAGTCCAGCTCTTGTCAAAGTCGGTGGGTTTCAGCTTCAAAAGCTTTAAGCTCAGCAGCCATCTTGAAGGCTTTCTTGTTCAAAGAAGTTAAACTCCCGAGCAGGGTGGCACTCTTCAAATATGCCAACTGCATCGAGCCCAATTCCTCCAGCTCGGGGTCCGAGAAGAGGGCCGGATCCGAGTATCTCTTAGGTGCCCGGGAAACTTCAAAAAATTCTTGAGTTATACCCTTATCCCAAAGAGATCGGGGGGATAGCTGGATACGCTCCTGAACGGGCTCGGTCGCCGGAGATAGCTGTATACGCTCCTCAAGGGGCAAAGTCACTGGAGTAGGAACGTCAGCAGAAGCCGGGGCCTCAGAAACAACCTCCTCTGTGGGGCCATCAATAACCATGAGAGGGGCCGCGGCCACAGGAGAGGAAGGCGGTGGAGAAGTTGAAGGAGCAACAGGAGTTGGATCTGCGGAGACCAGAGTCGGACTAGACTCACTAGCCGAAGCTTTGCCCTTTCCCTCGGCCAATCGACGCCTCTTCCAGGACTTGAGGGCCGCGAGGTGGTGGGGGATGGGGGCGGAGTCCATCTCAATCGCTGCACAACAACAGAATAAGCATTAACAAGACAAAAAAAGTAAACAAAGTTCTGTCAAAAGAAATTCAGACTGACCACACTGAATATAATAAGCTATTGGAGCCAAGTCCTCTGAATCTTTGCATGATAATATCCGAGCTGCAGAAGTAGCATCGGAATCCGACAACCGAGTCTCGTTGGTTCGATAAGAAGCTGGAGGGGAATCATGATGACGGGAGGACCAATACAATGGAAACCTCCAGGACCCCGGGGAAGAATCGAAGGAGTTTGAAAAGAAAGGACGTTGGCCGGGAACGGCAACAACTTTAAAGAATTTATCTTTGAAACCTTTAAAGGAGTCGGCAAATAAAGAAAAAAGCCGACGGTCAGAGCCACGGTCGTTCCGACCCCGAAAAGAGGTCCACCCCATTCGGTCGGCAGGCTCCTTACCTGATCGGCTGGTTTGAATAGAGAAAAAATAAAAAATAAAGGGCAGGTGCAAGGAATTTCAAGCTTCTGGCAGAGAATCTCAAAAGCCAACATGAAAGCCCAACCATTAGGATGAATCTGCGAAGGGGCAACATGCAGGTGATCAAACACCTGCATTTGGAAGTCGGTAAAGGGAAGTCGGATCCCTATCCTAGTAATTATCTCACTATAAAATAAAAATAAATCAGGGTCATTTCCTTCCTGGACGGAACAAATAGGTTCACCCGGGCGGGGTAGGCTGACATAAAAACCCTCTTGAATACCGAGGGAGAGTTGGGAAAGGTCCTCGGAACCCAACACCGAGGTGTACTGCAGCACCTCATGGGTCACCCACGGAAACCTACTCGACAAGGCAGGAGAAACAGTTTGAGATCGAGACCCGGTTGTAGATTCCCTAACAGTTCCAACATGAGAGCCCATAATTACCTAGGACAATAAAAGAAAAACAGCAATTAATAAAGTACCTGGAGGACCATCAAAGGGCTAATAGTTGACAAAGTCTGGGCTGGCACGGAAATCGGTACACTAACATCTAATCTAGGCGACGGTGTATCGATGGGTTTGGGCACCATAATAGGATTATGCCGGCACCGATCCAACAGGTCATCGGCTTGTCTATCCAAATCTACGCTGGCTAAATACATGAATTCCTCAACACATTTTGAACAGGGTTCATATCAAACTTCAAGTTGTGACTCGAGCCTAGGGCCATCTCTAGGGAAATGCTCGAGGGAACGGAAGTCGTAGGAGGAACCCTAGACCCTGAGGAAAGCAAGGTAGACCTCTGTCGCGACGACGACCCTAACCTAGAAGACCCTAGTTGGGAAACATTAGGGGGTCGGGGAATTGGGGTTTTTGAACTGCCAGGGGCAGAAGGAACCCGAAGCAAGAACCTTTTCTTCTCTTCTTTAGAAGGAGGAAGTCCAAAAAACCAAAATGCAGAACGAGGGGGAACCGTTCTGTGAATCTTTGCCTCTTCCTCAGGTGTGTATTGCATGGTGTAGGTTCTACTAAGAATGTGTGAAAATCGGAAATTATGGGGAATCAATGGAAGTTGCAAGAAGTTATCAACACTCAGGGTTATACAGAACAAGACGAAAAATAAGAAATGTGTTGTGCGATTTCGGCAAGTGCACCGATCGTTACAAGTAATAAAGTAAGTAAGTGAGTTATCGTCTCCACAGGGATTGGAGTAATTTTTGCAGCAATTTAAATAGTTGTGATTGAAACAGAAAACAGAAAATTTCGTAAAAGAGTGTTGTTGAGTGATTGCGTTGACTAACACAGAAATTAAAGTAAAACAGTAAAATTGATTTAAATGTTACCAATGTAATGATAATTGTGGTCAGGCGCAATTCCTTATAAGTATCACCATCTTAACTTGACTGATTTTTTTATCTTTAAGTTTACATAAGATAAATCTCTCCTATAGTTGTAAATACTAGATAACTAACAATTTCACCCTTTAATTCGATCAAGAACCCTACCCTTCTAGCGATTCTGTCAAACTAAGAATTCAAAGAACAAATCTTATGGGTTCGTGTTATGTTTTACTCGGAGAATAAGTCTTTCCTATATTAATTAACCCCTAATGTCTTAGTGGATTAATCCTTTTAAACTGAGTTGATAACCTAATTCCTTAGTGAAACCTATCAATTTAAACATTCAAAGATCATATCATAGCTCCGCACTCATGCATCCCTATTCCTAGGTGAAGAACAAGTGTTATTCTTAACAAGTCAGAGATTACAACCCCAACGTTCCCATTGTGAATTATAACTCTCAGTACTTATTTAGAGTGATCAATTTTAAATAAGATAAAATATCAGCACAGAAAAGAATTAAAATAAACATAACATATATATTCAATACCAGTCAAATTACAGAGGTTGACTCATACGTTCATGGCCTTCCCACAATACAAAGCTTAGCCTGCCATAGGCCTCAAATAATTCAAAGTAGATGAATAGGACATTGTTGTGCAGAGTTTTTGCTTTGAAGCTTGATTCCTAGGGTTTTCAATGAAGATTTTTGTAATTCTAAAGCTAAGACTGTATTTCTCCAGGTTTGTTCCCCCCCAACGTGTTTAGAGGTCTCCTATTTATAATACTTTTTAATTAAGGTAAGAAAACCAAAGGATAAACCAATTTTCGAAACCTATCTTTTAAAACAAGAAAGAAAATCGATCCCACGCGACCCGCGCGCGATCTCACGCTACTAGCGCGAGTTGGCAGAAAGGATGGCGCTGGTCGCGTGATGTATGGTGCTACCCGCGTGGCTTGGCAGAAAGAAACAGGCTTTATCTTTGAAGTTCTGACGCGACTTGCTTGGATATGGCGCTACCTGCGCCAATCATTCTGTCCTTCCACACTAACCGCGTGGATTTCATGCTAGTAGCGTGGATCCTTCAAGAGTTTGTTCTCCATCCCTGCACTTGGCGCGGTTAGCGCTGTTTATGGCGCGACTCGCGCGAGACTCCAGACTGAGTTTTCTTCCTTCTTTTGCTTATTTTGACCTGAAATATATTTAAATGGCATTGATCAGTATAAAAACAATAATTATTAAAACTTTAACCAAATCTAACTAATTTTCCTAATTATTTTATTATATTCTATCCTAAATTTGGACTAAAAACAAGATGCGTTTGCAACACATCAAACAATTCCCAGATTTGAAAGTTGCTGTCCCTAGCAACAGAAGAATTCAAGACTTAGCAAGAATCAATAATCAACCATAATCCACATTTCACAATCCTAGAATAGTCATGCTATGTATGATCAATTCTAGTCAAAGCTATTCATGATACTTTCAATGCTATCAACACTAAGAGTAGCCTGAGTTTTTCTTACAAATTTGTGTTTAATCACTCATTCACTCAAGTGTTTAAGGTTTATAATTACCCTCTTACTCAACAAAGTCACAGCACTACCATAGGCTTGAAAATATTCTCAACAGTTGCAATTATGACTTGATCAAAAGGTCTTTCCGGCTTGTAACGTGGCTAGGATAAAGGTAAGATAAATTTTTGGAAGGTAGCTTAATAAGAGGCTAAATCCAGTCTTTTAAGTCATAACATGCTTCTTACCTTCTTGTTCACAATCTGGTACTTATTTCAGCATTTATTATAATAGAAACTAAATAATAAACTTCTTTTTTTTTTTTGAATTTTTCACTTTCTTTTTAAACAACTCATTGCAGCTTCACAACTTTTCAATGGTTCATTGACTTCCAACTTGGCTTTATTCTTATGCTTCACCACATAATTGAACTTTTCTTGAATTTCTTGATACTTTGATACTTTGATGAACAATTCCTTTGTGCTTCCACTGTCATAGACTTAAATCAACTTTCTTTAACCTCAGGAATTTAGTCATTTGGATGTAACTTTTTGATTTGGGACATTTTGAAATGACAGGCTTTAGGCTCAAATAAGGTGCAATTGGAAAATTACTTAAAAGGTTAGTCAATTTGGCCCTAGTTTAAAGAAGAAAAACATGCCTTAATCATTTCAAGTCATACCTGCATCCAGAGAAACAATTCAAGTTCTAGAGTACAATGAAATCGGAGTCTCTCGGAAAGAATTTACCGTGTTTGGCCCAAAACCTTGCAGGTGTTAGAACTCAAGTTCGTCTCATTTGACTGCATTTCAAACATCAATTTAACCTCAACATTCATTTCTCATACTAACAATCAAATTCCAATCATGTATTATGCAGTCTATGTTATATTTCATTTCATCAAACTTCATCCATGCATTCAATCTATCACTAAGTTCATTCGCTTTTAGTCTGAAAAGATTTTGTGTGCTGTTTATTTTTAGAAATTTTTTTTTTTGAAATTGTGCTGTTAGACTTCATTTGTTTCTTGATTGTGATTTGTAAAATAATGCTTAACTATTCCCAGATTTATATGTTGTTGTCCCCAGCAACTACAAACAAGGTTACGGTACTTTTGAAAATTTGAAAATTTGAAGCATTATTTGGAAAATCGCATGCAACTCAACATTTGTCTAACGAGTTTATCTGCAAGATGAAAATATATTATGTATGCATCACTATAAAAGTATATGTAATATAAAAGTGCAGAATATAAAATGTATGTAGTGCAGAATATGAAATTAAAATATAAAACTAAAATAACATAAAACTAAAGTAGACAATAAAATAGTAAAATGAGTCCTGATCAATCTGCTCTATCACCGCTGTCTCCAGTCACATCAGCCTGTGTAGGTGTAGTCTCATGGATCAATGGCTGAGTGACAGCTGTGTCTGCCGCATCAGAAATGTCGAGTGGATCAGTAGCTGCAGGGATTGGTGGTGCCTGAAGGAGTGGAATCTGGAATTCATATGTGTGGATGCCCAAATGTCTGCATATGGCTCCCAACATCTGTGTCTGCTGGGTCAGCTGAGACTGGACAAACTCCTGAAAAGCTAAGTATGACTCTGAATCGGTGTAGAGTGGCTCATGTCCAGGAGGATGAGCTGATGTAGATGGTGCTGAAGCTGTGTGTGCTGGTGGAATAGGTGGTGCATCTGCTGGTTGGTCTGGCTGATGTGCCTCTGGTGTTAAACTATCTCTAGGGGAACGACTCTCAATCTCCTCAGTTGTGAGCTTAGAAGCTCTAATAATCTGCTCTTTGGCTGCAACTTCCATGGCATCCACATAGGTCTTATGGGTCATGAGTGATGCGATCTGGACATCCATGGGCTCATCATCGTCAATGTGGACCCCCCGCATGTCGGCATAAAAGAAGAATAAGAGAAGAGTGGGCTAGCCAAGATTTACTGCTGGCATCCTGTGTCATATGGAGAATACGGTCAGAAAGAACGTTGGAAACGAGGAGATTACCTTCACCTCTCAGTGTGTAGAGAAGAATAGCCCGCTCTACGTTCACATCTGTGATGTTGGTAGAGGGCATGACCGTGTGGTTCACAAAATAGTGCCAGAAAGCTGCATCTCCAAGAAAATCAGATTTCTTCAGCTTTTCTGGTATGTAGTCGAGACCTGGCTTGGATTTCCACGCAGTGTAAAGGCTGGTGATGGCTCTCCTGATGGTAGTGGCTAAACCTGGAACTTCTTCCCTATACATTTTTGTTATAGCATCTGGCTGCATCTGCGTGAAAAGCTTGATGAAATCGCATGCAGCAAACGGGTCATAATCGGTATCCAAGATGCTCTCTATAGTTCGTTCTCCAAACGGAACTATGACACCTCTCACCCATGAAGTCCGAGTCCGATAAACTGTGTCAGGATTTACATTTGCCAAAAACTCCTTAAGTATACTATTGGAGCTTGGCTCTGGAAAGCTTACAAACCTCTGCCACTGTCGTCTAATAATAACTTGTCGGATTGGGTTGTCTTCAGGTAATGTTTCCCACATGATCCTTTTTTCTTTGATGATGTTCTTTGGTAGGTACCAGGAATCAAAGCGTTCCTGGCACTCAGCTGTACGGAACCGCGTCTCATCAAAGTCTGCAGCTCGGGCCCGCTTCCGGCTTCCTTCACCGATTGCTTTCTTCTTTGTTTTATCAGCCTTCGCTACCTGTTTACCCTGAAATTTCCAACAAAATACAGATATATATACATATAAAGCACCATTAGTAATTCCCAGATTTATTTCCTTCATATGTTGAGCAATTAGTGTTACAAGTCAATCAAATATAGGCACTAAAACTTAAGTAGCTATGTCTCCTCCAACCACAATTTAAGTTGCTCATTGTTAATCCTTAACAAAATCACAGTTCAAATGGCCCATTCAGCAGTTATGGGAATCTCAATTAATTCAATGCATGTTCAACACCAATCATTTTTCAATTTCCAAATTTGTATGCTGGCAGTGCTTAGTGTAATGTTAAACTAGTGTGGACCTTTGATTCAAACAAATGACAGACCAATAATGACAATAGATAAACATCAGTGATTTCAAACAACTAATCAATATCAAGACTAATGAGTGACTCATTGTATAAGGACAGACCATGCATGATAGAACAGGATAATAAATAACAGTTCAATTTTAATCTATTCTATTTCAATGTTATCTGGGAACAACTCAATAGGTGCCTTATTTTAAGGAAATTCCATTTCATTTTAAATTTAATAATGACAATTCCCAGATTTTATACCCTTGGTAATCTTATTAGCAATCAAAGCATGTCACAATTGACCAAATTAGCATATTTAGAATCAACAGGTTATAGTCTCTTGGACATCAACAACACCATTTACTTCAATGTGGTTATGATTCCCAGATTTAGATTTTGGTTATGGTTCAATGAAGTTGATTCAGAGTACTTTCAATGCACGTTTCACACCACATCAAAACTGTATACATACATCTATAGATTGCCTAAAGTTCTCATCTCAAATTTTTAACGAGATTTAAATCAGAAAGCACAATTCATTTCAATGTTATATCTATAGTTAGTGCACTATAATCAGATTGTTCTGTCATTATCTTTGAACTATGGAATTAGGCTACCTATAGTTCAAAGTGTGCATTCAATCAATATGGCGAGCCTAATGCATTATGTTTCTATCATGTCCGAAGAGTAAGCAATGGTATTCACATTATAGCATTTGAGTTAATCCAAAGTTTATACCTATTGAGTCCATTTTGATGCCAATTTCATTCAATTTCTCATTCAGGCATTTTATCAGACACATAGTGTGCATAAAATCAAATCAATATAATGTGTATATTTGGAACATGGTTAAACCCGAAATTTTCAAACAAAGCAGAACCACAGACAAAAAAATAGTAAAAAGGAACAATCATGTTTATTAAGGCCTATGATAAGTTGGTGCTATCCCTAAGGTTCCCAAGATGTTCATAAAAATTTGAGTGTGAAAATTCTAAACATTAAGCATGGTGTATCATTGGTGCCTATGGATGTTATTACATAAAGTAATTTGAGTTTTTGAAACATACCTTGTCTCTTGCCATTGTTCAGTTTCAAAGCTTTAGCGCTCTCTGATGCAAATGCAGATGCAGAGGAAGAAACACAAAAGAGAATGAAGATAATATGGTGGGTAGGAAGAATGATTTTAAGCTTTTAAAGAGGAATTGGGTTGATGAAGGAGTTAATGGGGGTTAAGGAGGTTAGTGGTGATTGCTGGGGTTTGGGCGAAAATTAGGGAGAGGTTTTGGGAAAGTGGAAGTGAGGGGCGCGAATGAAGAGTTTTAATTTAAAAACGGTTTCCGCGATCTCGCGCGACTCGCGCGAATACAACGTTACTCGCGCCGTATACCAGTGAGAGGCTATTTGAATTCTGCTATGTCGCGCGACTCGCGCGGTTTCCACGTTACCTGCGTGGGTTTGACGCTTCAACTTCAATTTATTTTTGTTCCCCTGCGCGAGTAACGCCATTTTCACGCCAGTCGCGTGAATTGCCCTAGAAGGTTTTAGGAATTTTAGAATCGACGCGACTCGCGCCATTATCACGCTAGTGGCGTGAATTTTGACATTTGGGTACTGGCTTATGACGCAGCTGGCGCAGTGGTCGCGCGACTGGCGCGAAATTATGCAGAAGTTGGTTTTCTTTCGAAAATCCTACGCGAATGGCGCGAGTTATGCGCGACAAGCGTGGAAGGCAGTATCCTTGGCGCGGTTAGCGCTGAACTCGGCGCAGTTAGTGCCACATCGCCTAAAAGCTTTTCTTCTCTCTGCTTCTGCTCTTAATTTTCTAATCTAACTTTGCAACTACATTACTTGGCTAACCTACATGAATTCTAATTATCTTACTTATTAAAATTGTAACAAGGCTTTAAGTAATAATGGATACATGACTTAAAATTTTCAAGTATGATAACAGAAATTTAAACTTACTTCTACTTAATTAAACTTAAATATATACATAACCTGGTGCTCGTTTAACGTCTTAAGCTAGACGCTTACTGTGGTTCAAACCTCATTGGTCTTAAGTGGGACAGAACTTGAATTTCTGTCCACTTCCCCTCCAAAGTAATGTTTCAGCCTATAACCATTTACCTTAAATGCTTTATCATTGTTCAAGGCTGAGATCGCTACTGTGCCATAAGGAAAGACTTCTCTCACCAAAAATGGTCCAGACCATCTTGATTTCAATTTACCCGGAAAAAGTTTCAGGCGGGAGTTATAAAGCAGTACTTGTTGGCCTGGAATAAACTCTTTAGATCTGATGTGGTTGTCATGCCACTTTTTCGTTTTCTCTTTGTAAATACGAGCATTCTCATAAGCGTTCAACCTGAACTCATCTAATTCATTCAACTGAAGCAACCGTTTGTCATTAGCTTTGGTTAGTTCAAAATTTAAAAACTTAGTTGCCCACATTGCTTTATGTTCAAGTTCAAGAGGTAAATGACAAGCCTTACCATAGAGGAGTTGGAAGGGAGACATACCAATTGGGGTCTTAAATGCAGTTCTGTATGCCCATAAAGCATCATCCAATTTCTTGGACCAATCTTTCCTTGATGTTCCAACCGTTTTCTCCAGGATTCGCTTCAATTCTCGGTTGGAGATCTCCACTTGACCACTTGTTTGAGGATGGTATGGAGTTGCTACCTTGTGCTTGACTCCATATTTAGCCAACAAGCTCTCAAGTTGCTTGTTGCAGAAATGAGTTCCACCATCACTCATTATTGCTCTAGGCACTCCAAACCTTGTAAATATGTTCTTTCTTAAAAATGAGATGACTACTTTGGCATCATTTGTAGGTAATGCAGTTGCCTCAACCCACTTGGAAACGTAATCCACAGCAACCAAGATATATTGATTAGCAAAAGACTTAGGGAAGGGTCCCATGAAGTCAATTCCCCATACATCAAATAATTCCACCTCTTGTATGTAGTTCAAGGGCATCTCATCTCGGCAAGACACATTTCTAATCCGTTGGCAGTTATCACATTGCATCACAAAGTCTTTTGCATCCTTGAATATTGTTGGCCAATAATAGCCACATTGTAGGATCTTCTGTGCAGTTCGGTTAGAACCAAAATGACCTCCGTAATTAGATGAATGACAGTGCCACAGAATTTCCGGCACATCTTTTTCTGCTATGCATCTGCGGATAACATGGTCAAAACATTGAAAATATAAGAAGGGGTTATCCCAGAGGTACCTTTTCGAATCATGTAGAAATTTCTTTCTCTGCTGCCAAGTGAATGTTTCAGGTATGACTCCAGCAACTTTGTAGTTAGCCATTTCAGCAAACCGTGGAGTGATTTGTACGGCTAACACTTGTTCATCCGGGAAGGATTCGTTAATCTCCACTTCCGGTCCATCTTGCAATTCCTTATGCTGAATTCTCGACAAATGGTCTGCCACCTTGTTTTCTACTCCAGCTTTGTCTCTAATTTCAAGATCAAATTCCTGCAAAAGCAACATCCAACGCAACAAACTGGGTTTTGCATCCTGTTTATGCAGCAAAAATTTAAGGGCTGCATGGTCAGTGTAAATAATGACTTTAGAACCTACTAAGTATGATCTAAACTTATCCAGTGCATACACAACAACTAACATTTCTTTCTCAGTTGTTGCATAATTAGTTTGTGCCTCATTAAGGATTTTGCTAGCATAATAGATTACATGCAATCATTTTTCTTTCCGCTACCCCAAAACAGCACCTACTGCATAATCACTAGCATCACACATCAATTCAAAAGGCAAACTCCAATCCGGAGCAATTAAAACAGGTGTAGTGGTGAGCTTTTGTTTCAACGTGTTAAATGCTTCAAGGCAAGCCTCATCAAAGGTGAATTCAATGTCTTTCTCCAGCAGTTGGCTTAATGGCTTTGCGATCTTGGAGAAGTCCTTGATGAATCTTCGGTAAAAACCTGCATGGCCTAAAAAGCTGCGAACACCACTCACATTAATAGGAGGAGGTAATTTCTCAATTATCAAAAGCTTTGCTCTATCGGCCTCTATTCCCATCTCAGAAATTTTGTGGCCTAGGACAATGCCTTTCCTTACCATGAAATGGCATTTTTCCCAGTTTAACACCAAGTTGGTTTCTTGACATCTTTTCAAAACATTGGTTAAATTAGTTAAACATGAATTAAAGCAAGAGCCAAAAACAGTAAAATCGTCCATGAATACCTCAAGACTCTTTTCTACCATGTCTGAAAAGATTGCAAGCATGCATCTTTGAAAAGTAGCTGGTGCGTTACATAACCCAAAAGACATTCTTCTATAAGCGAACACTCCAAATGGACAAGTGAAAGCTGTCTTTTCTTGATCTTCCGGAGAAACCGGGATTTGGTTATACCCAGAATATCCGTCAAGAAAACAATAATAATCTTGACCGGCGAGTCTCTCTAGCATTTGATCCATAAACGGAAGTGGGAAGTGATCTTTACGAGTCGCATCGTTAAGCCTTCGGTAATCTACGCACATCCTCCAGCCGGTAATGGTTCTTGTGGGGATTAATTCATTCTTATCGTTTTGTATGACAGTCATACCTCCCTTCTTTGGAACTGTTTGAACCAGACTTACCCAAGGTGTGTCGGAAATCGGATAAATCATACCTGCGTCCAAAAGCTTAACAACTTCCTTTCTCACCACTTCTTTCATTGTAGGATTTAGCCTTCTTTGGGGTTGTCTTACAGGTTTAATGTCAGTTTCCATTAAAATTTTATGAGTACAAAAGGATGGATTTATACCTTTGAGGTCTGAAATAGACCAACCAATGGCCGATCTATGATCTTTGAGTACTTTGATCAGCTTTTCTTCTTCAAACCATTCCAGCCCTCTGTTGATGATGACTGGATATGTCTCATTATCACCAAGGAAGACATACTTCAAGTGTTCCGGTAATTCTTTCAGCTCAACTTTTGGTGCACCGGAAGGAATATCATCTTCCTTTACTTCCAGCTCTTCCATCTTTGGTTCCTTTGCATCTTCATAGCTGGATTTTTCATCATTTTCTTCAACTGCTGCTTGTGCTTCATAAACATTTTCTGCATTACATACAACTGCTGTCACAAAATTTTGCTGCTGTCTTTGGTTTGCTGTTGCTGATTTTTCTGCATGTTCCTCATGTGTAGTGCTGGTTGCATATTGTTCTGTATCTTCTTTCTCAACTGCTGCCACACTTGCTTCAAAACCTGCACAAATCACAGTATCCAATACATCTAACCGAAAACAGTCATGTTCATCATTAGGATGTTTCATCGCATCAAATACACTAAAAACCATAGACTCATTATCTAATCTTAGCTCTAATTTGCCCTGCTCAACATCTATCAAAGCCCTAGCAGTGGCTAGGAAAGACCTTCCTAAAAGTAGAGGAATTTCACTCTCGCCTTCCATATCTAACACAATGAAATCAGCAGGAAATATGAACTTATCTACCTTTACTAAAACATCTTCTATTACCCCGGAGGGTGTCCGTAAGGATCTATCCGCTAGTTGCAACGATACTCTAGTTGGTTTAAGTTTAGCTATGCCTAGAGACTTACACATAGACAATGGCATTAAATTTATACTAGCCCCTAAATCACATAACGCTCTCCCTACATCAATATTACCAATGGCTATAGGGATGTTAAAACTTCCGGGATCCCTCAATTTAGGAGGAAGTTTCCTTTGAATAATTGCACTGCACTCCTCAGTGAGTGCTATGGTTTCACATTCTTGCAGCTTTTTCTTATTGGATAGAAGTTCCTTCATGAATTTTGCATAATTAGGCATATTAGCCAATGCCTCTGCAAATGGTATGTTGATGTGCAACTTCTTAAACATCTCCAAGAATCTGGTGAATTGCTGCTTCTGCTCTTGTTGCTTTGTCAATATCGGATATGGGGGTTTTTCAAAGCTTGAAAAATCCCACTTCTTCTTCGGTGGAGGTACAGGATCTTGCTCCTCCATCTTCTCTGCAGCTTTATCTTTATCATTCTCAGTTGCTGCAGAATTTTTCTCAGCTTCTCTAGCGCTTGTTTCAGGCTTTTCCGGAGTGGCTAATATCTTACCACTTCTAGTTGTGATGGCTTTGGCATGTTCTCTTGGGTTCACAACTGTGTCACTTGGAAATTGACCTTGTGACCTTTCAGCCATTTGTTTTGCGAGTTGGCCAATTTGGTTTTCCAAGTTTCGGATGGAGGCATCTTGATTAGTACGGTGAGCCCTTGTTTCCGCAATGAAATCTGTTGTGGTTTTGGACAATTGCATTACCACTTTCTCAAGCTCAGAAGGTTCCTTGTTTGGGATAGGAGGAGGTTGCAAGTAGTTATTGGATTTGTAATCCAAACCACCTCCTTGAAATCTTCTTTGATAGTTGTTCCCAGCTGCATAATTGTTGTTTCTTTGGTATGGTTGCTGCTGGTATGGTTGTTGCTGCGGTCTTTGATCGTTCCAAACACCGTTTACCTGTACAGGGTCAGCACCAACAAGAATAGGACAAGTATTACATTCGTGCTCACCTTGGCAATACTCACAAACTATGTATGGCTGGCTTGTCTCCACTTGTGCTGCAGAAACTTGCAATCGGTCTATTTTCTCATTCAATTTGGCCAACTGTTGTGCCAATATCTTTTGTTCCACAAGCATTGCATCATTAGTGGTCAATTGAATAGGCTCCCTCTTTGGCTGAAGCATATGACTTTCATTTTCATTCCTTGCCAAAGAGCTAATCAGTTCATATGTTTGCGCGGCGGTCTTGGACCTTATAGTTCCACCAGCTGCAACATTAACTATCATGCGTGTCTCAGGAGTCATGCCATTAAAAAATATTCTTACCTGCTTACCTACAGGCATATCGTACTGTGGACATCTCCTGATCAATTCTTGGAACCTCTTCCAAGCGGTACACAGAGACTCTCTTCCATTTTGAGTGAAGTTGGTGATTTCATTCACCAATCTATTATATTTATCCATGGAAAAGTACTCTGAAAAAAATCTTGAGACTAAATCCTCCCAAGTTGCAATGCTATTAGATGTCTGACGGTTCAGCCACCTCAGAGCATGTCCTTTTACAGCAAATGGAAATAGACTTAATCTCACAGCGTCGTCGGAGACTCCTTGGTGTCTAATGGTATCACAGATTCTAAGGAATCTGTCTATGAAGTCATGTGGGTCTTCCGAATCATCTCCTCCAAACTGACTGCGTTCCACCAATGCTATCAATGAAGGGTTTATATCGAAGTGATTAGCTTGGATTGGCGGTCTCACAATGCTGGAGTTGGGTCTAGTGAACATAGGAGCCAGAATATCCTCCATTAGTTCATCTTCAGGTCGCAGTCTTGGCGGATTGGGTTGTTCTTCCGCCATTTCTTCTTCCGACTCAAATTCTGGAAGCGAATCAAAGTCGAATTTTTCTGCTTCTCTCCTTCTTTGCCTAGCTATTCTCCTTCGGAGTGTTCTTTCAATTTCAGGATCGAATTCCAACTCTTCGGAGCTAACTGAACCTCGCATAAAAACTTAGAGAAGCGATTAGTAACAAAAAGTTTCAATCACAAAAGTAAAATTACTGTAAAATCCGTTACCAATCCCCGGCAACGGCGCCAAAAACTTGTTGTGCGATTTCGGCAAGTGCACCGATCGTTACAAGTAATAAAGTAAGTAAGTGAGTTATCGTCTCCACAGGGATTGGAGTAATTTTTGCAGCAATTTAAATAGTTGTGATTGAACAGAAAACAGAAAATTTCGTAAAAGAGTGTTGTTGAGTGATTGCGTTGACTAACACAGAAATTAAAGTAAAACAGTAAAATTGATTTAAATGTTACCAATGTAATGATAATTGTGGTCAGGCGCAATTCCTTATAAGTATCACCATCTTAACTTGATTGATTTTTTTTTTCTTTAAGTTTACATAAGATAAATCTCTCCTGTAGTTGTAAATACTAGATAACTAACAATTTCACCCTTTAATTCGATCAAGAACCCTACCCTTCTAGCGATTCTGTCAAGCTAAGAATTCAGAGAACAAATCTTATGGGTTCGTGTTATGTTTTACTCGGAGAATAAGTCTTTCCTATATTAATTAACCCCTAATGTCTTAGTGGATTAATCCTTTTAAACTGAGTTGATAACCTAATTCCTTAGTGAAACGTATCAATTTAAACATTCAAAGATCATATCATAGCTCCGCACTCATGCATCCCTATTCCTAGGTGAAGAACAAGTGTTATTCTTAACAAGTCAGAGATTACAACCCCAACGTTCCCATTGCGAATTATAACTCTCAGTACTTATTTAGAGTGATCAATTCTAAATAAGATAAAATATCAGCACAGAAAAGAATTAAAATAAACATAACATATATATTCAATACCAGTCAAATTACAGAGGTTGACTCATAAGTTCATGGCCTTCCCACAATACAAAGCTTAGCCTGCCATAGGCCTCAAACAATTCAAAGCAGATGAATAGGACATTGTTGTGCAGAGTTTTTGCTTTGAAGCTTGATTCCTAGGGTTTTCAATGAAGATTTTTGTAATTCTAAAGCTAAGACTGTATTTCTCCAGGTTTGTCCCCCCCCCCCCAACGTGTTTAGAGGTCTCTTATTTATAATACTTTTTAATTAAGGTAAGAAAACCAAAGGATAAACCAATTTTCGAAACCTATCTTTTAAAACAGGAAAGAAAATCGATCCCACGCGACCCGCGCGCGATCTCGCGCTACTAGCGCGAGTTGGCAGAAAGGATGGCGCTGGTCGCGTGATGTATGGTGCTACCCGTGTGGCTTGGCAGAAAGAAACAGGCTTTATCTTTGAAGTTCTGACGCGACTTGCTTGGATATGGCGCTACCTGCGCGGGTTGACAGAGGAGAAAATCCTTAATCCTTGAGGTTCTGGCGCGATTTGCTTGGATATGGCGCTACCTGCGCCAATCATTCTGTCCTTCCACGCTAACCGCGTGGATTCCATGCTAGTAGCGTGGATCCTTCAAGAGTTTGTTCTCCATCCCTGCACTTGGCGCAGTTAGCGCTGTTTATGGCGCGACTCGCGCGAGACTCCAGACTGAGTTTTCTTCCTTCTTTTGCTTATTTTGACCTGAAATATATTTAAATGGCATTGATCAGTATAAAAACAATAATTATTAAAACTTTAACCAAATCTAACTAATTTTCCTAATTATTTTATTATATTCTATCCTAAATTTGGACTAAAAACAAGATGTGTTTGCAACACATCAAAATGGTAATGGACAAAGGGGGGAAAAGTAAACAAGAAATACCTGAAATA
Source organism: Glycine tomentella (assembly GCA_007407185.1). Taxonomy (NCBI): domain Eukaryota; kingdom Viridiplantae; phylum Streptophyta; class Magnoliopsida; order Fabales; family Fabaceae; genus Glycine; species Glycine tomentella. Next base: position 800,538 of record PYAF01003338.1, on the reverse strand, counting down.
GAGAAAGATTGATGGAAGGGGAGTCGACAACGAAGAACACAGGTGATTCGGAAGCAAGGGAGAATAAAGATGCAGGAGTCGCAAGGGCAAAGGTGAGAGGTAGAATGAGGCACTAGGGCGAAAATGAAACGATACAAGTTCATTAAACGAAAAAGTAACCGTCAGAATTCAAAAAGAGAACGTGGGGTAATAACTGATGGACATTGAAGGACGTGGAAGAGGCGGTTACGTCATTATTACAAAAAAGAAATGATTAAAGCGTGAAACGACGGAAGTTATCATCAAGACACGTGGTAGTCCAGGAAGAAAAGTCGCTTCATTTCTCGATGATCAGAGCTGCTCGGACTATTTGAAAAGACAAGACATAACTCGGCGCTGAAGTAAGTCAAATAACCCAAGAGCTTAAAAGGGGTTGATTACCTCGGTTCAAACCCCCATATACGAGGTCGGCTCTACACGGAGTCGGCGTCACTTGTACGAGGTCGGCTCTACACGGAGTCGGCATCACTTATACGAGGTCGACTCTACACGGAGTCGACGTCACTCGTACGAGATCGACTCAAAGCTTGGTCGGTCCCATTATGCATCCCGGCCACCAAGAATACTAGATGACCGGGCTGAGGGGCATCTGTTACGGATAAAAGATATCATATCTTTATCCTATCAATTCAAATATTCAAACTACCAACAACCTATCGTCATGAAAGCGGAGAACTTATCTACATCCCCAAATATCCTGGAAAATGATAACAGGCCTCAACAACTTATCTTCAAGGACCAGGTTAACTTCCTATAAATAAGGCGCTGCTATGGTGAAAGGTATACACAATCCTGACTCTCTCTTTTCCATTCACACATAGCACACACCCCACACCCAATTGTGGTTTCATGTTCATAGTGATCTTCTTACCTGAGGTGTTTGTTTCTCCTCAAGCATTCTCAGAGAGAGAGAGTTTGATCCCATATAAACCTTCCAACAATCCTTGTTGGACATTTCTGTTATCATCGAGCAGAACACAAACCCAACTTATCTTTTTTGTTTGGTTCTGTACGAGTACGAAGTACTAACTAAGAAACATGCAAGCTATATATAATATTATGATGGATTAAACTAATTGAAAAGTTAGTTAATAATGGGAAATTTTAAAATTAATTTATTAAATTAGAAATATTTTATAAAATTAGTTTTTAAAATAATTAAAAAGTGTAGAATGATAAAAAAATATCATAATTTATTTTAAAAAGGTAAAAAAAATGAATAAATATTTTAAGAATAAAAATATAAAAATATAAAAGTTACAAATTATTATTTTAAAAAACATTACTTGAAACAATGTTTTAAAAAATGTTAAAAATTACTGAAAATTTATTCATTAAATAATTAAATAAATTTATAATTAATAGAAAAAATAAAAGATAAACTAAAATATCTTACCAAATATAGTCAATTATGTGTATTTATTTGATTTTTCGAATTGGGTTTTTTAACTTTTTTCAATAAAGGAAAGCAACATCAGTAGCACATATACGCTTTACCTTTCTCAATGGTCTTGTTACACATGGATCGAAAAAGCTTGTAAATAGTTGACCAAGAAAGAAATAAAAAAGAACAATTGTTACAAATGGATTGAGACTACAACTTTTCGTAAATTGTTTGCACCTGCCAAATTTAGAGAAACATATGGAAATGACCTCTGCATTCTGCATAGCTTACATAATATCTTAAGCTTGTCATTATATTTAGGGTCTGCTTCCATGTAAATTTTTTTAAAAAAAGAAAATAAAAAAATGAAATGCATTTTTTTCATAAGTTAAAATAATTTTTTTATTAGATTATTTATAAATATCATTTTATCTTTTAAAAAAACTAAAAATTAGTTAATAGAGAATTTATCTCTTTTTTTTCTTATTTTTTTCTTTTAAAAAGAAGCTTACCCAACTCACCTGAAATTTTATTTTTTAATTTTATTAATAAAAAAGTTGAGAAATTTTGGAATAAAATAATTTGGATTCTCCGAAATTAAAAACGGAGTACATATGTAATTCCCGCTTTATATATCTGTGGTCATTTATTGCTTTTGATGAATGAAACCATCCTTAATAATTTTATTAACTATAAAGGTTCGTATTCGTAATAAAAAAAATAATGTATTAGTATCATGAATTAATTTGAATCAAATATTTTTTTTCTAACCGTATTGTTTAAAATCAAAGTCTATATCAAATTTCATGATTTAATTATAGAGTTTTATTTTCTTTAATTAAATCTCGCAAGGTTTCTAAATTTAACTTTGAATCATAATTAATTTCCATAATTAATTAACATAATCACGATTGATTGTCGTAATTAAGTGTTTCAAATTAAATAATTAACTTAAATATGGATTTTGATGAATTAAAAAATAAAATAAAATAATTTTATGAAATTTTGGAGAGACAAGAATGAATGAGGTGTTGTCACATGGAAATTATAATAATATTTGAGAATTATCAACTATATTTTATGTACAGTCTAAAATGGTAAAGTTACATGTAACCATAACGGTAGGGTCACTTGACACGTGGACACCATGTCAATCATGCTACAATAATGATGGATATTAACTCTCCAAGTGTCAACCTGGACACGCTTGTTCACCCTCCTTGTCAACCTTGTTACAAGAGTGTGAATGTCGACCTTCTACATGTGCACGGACGCCCATAGTGCATATCTCCTTATTAACATCATATGTGTCATTCAAATTGGTGTAACCACCTTATCTCCTAATATCTTTATAGTTATCTACAAGTTGATATTTATCTATAACTAACAGTGTATCAATAAGGTACACATTATCTTATATTTAAATTATATAACGGTATGCTATTATCTATTATTATCTTATCAACAGATCACTAATAAACAAAGGCTCAAAGCCCACACACTACACTATAAATACAGGTTATCTCTAAACATTTACTCAATTCCATCATTCCATTATTTAGGTGAAATCCATTCTCCACTGAGATCACTATTCACCCCCAATGGACATACCTCCGAGGCCCCCTCGGAAATCTCATACACACTCTCACACATTCAGTTATTCTCCAATAATTTATGTACTTACTTGAGCGTCAAAGTATCTTTCCTTTGTTTTGTAGGCCACTCTCCTAAATAAGGTTGACTCCTCATCCGACGTGCAGAATTTGGAACCCATCTAGATCACGTCTAGTTTACACATGGAATTTTCAGATTTTAATAAGAATATTTAGCGCCCACTGTGGGGCCACGATAAAACTTATCTTGCGGCCTCGCATCCTCATGAAACATTGGAACGTCCATCAATGATCAGCATGCGTTCCAGTATCAGACATGATACCCCTGTGGAAACGTCCAACCCTCCACAGACAATCATGAAGAATGCATACACCATTCAACAACTCTAGAATCGCATGGTGAAGATGGAGCGAAAGTACAAAAAGAAAATTCAAAGGCTAAAGGCTGATTGCGATCAGCAAGGACCAGAGCAAGAAATCCACAGGGAGATGAACACTCCCCTAGTATGAGAAACAAACAGACTCAAGGCGAACCACAACCCCGACAAAATGTCAACCTTCTGGGCGGTCCTATTTCGACACGGGTATACCGACTCGAGAGGCATACTACATGGCAAAATCCTTTTGTCGACTGTATCATGGAGGTTGACCTTCCTCCTGGGTGGAAATCCCTCCACTTGGAGAGGTATGATGACACCACTGACCCAGACGAACATATGGATGCTTTCCCCACCCAAGCAAATCTATATACAAACAATGACGCCATACTATGTCGGGTGTTTCCTACCTCTCTCAAAGGGGTAGCCTTGGCATGGTATGGTGGTCTCCCTGAGCAGTCCATAGACAGTTTTGACACCTTTGTCAAAAAATTCAACGCACAATATGCAACCAGCCGGACTCATATGTTAACCTCCGCTGCACTAGTTACATTGCGTCAAGCAGACGATGAACCTCTTCACAGGTTCATGGAACAATTTGGACAACTGACTGTCCAAATTAGAAACCTCAACCCTGAGGTAGCATTACATTCCATGATGTTGGCCCTTCGACCTAGCAAGTTCGTAGACAGTCTATCCAAGAAACCTCCCTCTAGAATGGACGAAATACGCGAATGAGCTAAAGGTTATATACAGATATACAGATGTAAGAGATGTCAAAATTCAGAAACGAAGTTTGACAGATTGGATAGAAGCCAGAAAGACATGAAATAAAGACAAGAGTCGACCCCCAGAGGTCAGACAAGAAGCAGAGGCTGCACAAACAACAGCTACTCCCAAAAAGACCCAGGTACGAGAGATACACTCCCCTGACGGTCAATCGAGCCATGATCATGGAAGAAGCCTTCAACACGGAGTTACAAGTGACACTACCAGCTCCCTCATCGTTTATCAAGCCATGAGCAAACCCGAACAAATAATGTTGTTTCCATCGAGGCAATGGTCATAACACTGAGGAATGTTGGGCCTTGAAAGACAAAATAGAAGAACTCATCCAAGCGGGGCACTTGTCAAGGTTTGCGAAAAAGCCTGAACCCTCCAACGGAAAACAGACATTGGGGACGACAAGGAGATCAATTCAGAAACAGAGATATTGATAGGAGAAGGGATGAAGTAGACGACAGAGGGAGATAAAGACAATAGCAACCTAGATGGGAGCGTCAACACCTTCACCAACAAGAAAACGAGTATGCCCAACACATTTGCGGGGTAATCAACACCATCGTGGGCAGCTTCTCGCATGGAGGATCATCCAGTCAATCTCGAAAGAGACACTTACATTCCATACGAGACATCAATATAAATTGTGTTGATGCTCTTTCACCACAGAGTCTACCTCCCCATCATATTTACAGATGCCGATTTCAAAGGAATTGATCCTGTCAACCAGGATGACCCAATGGTCATTGCTCTTATAATAGCTAATTTTAAAGTGACAAAAGTACTCATCGATCAGGGCAGCTTTGTTGATATCCTATATTTGAAGACCTTCTAGAAGTTAGAGATCTCATCAAACATCATTCAACCTCACCACGGACCCCTCCTAGGCTTCGCAGGAGAAAGGGTAGAAACCCGAGGATACGTCGACCTTATGACCATCTTCAGCCAGGGTTCCCTTTCGAGGAGCTTTATTATCAGGTATTTAATTGTATATGCCGACACCCCTTACCTTGCCCTGCTTGGCAGGAAAACACTGAATGAGCTTGGAGCTATCGTCTCCACGCCTCATTTGAAAATGAAATTTCCCACCATGATGGGGGAAACTGTTACTGTAAAAGCCGACCAAAAGCAAGCCAAACAGTGTTAAATAGAAAGCTTAAAAGTGGCACCGTATCCCCCTCACAGGGAGTCAGACAGATACCGTCCCACTTCGGGGGGCACTAGCCAAGTCATGAGCATAGACAAAGAGTCCATCCCTCACACTCTAACTATTTATACAACTCAACACGATGGCACCTTCGACGTGGACACACGCGATGACAATATTGACAAAGGACCAAAATTGATCGAGGAATTGGTCAAGTTGCAACTCGAGCCTAAACCCGGACATTGTGCACAGCTTAACAAAGTCCTCACTAGTCATGAGCACAAACACATAGCTGATGTACTCTGCAAGAACACAACTCTTTTCGCTTGGCAACCGTTCAACATGCCAGGTATTGACCCTAACGTCACATGCCACGAGCTGGCAATATGTCCACAGGCCAAACCAATAGCACAGAAGAAGTGAAATATGGGAGAAGAAATACGAAAAGCAGTAAAGGAAGAGGTAGACAAGCTACTCAAAGCCAACTTTATCAGAAAAGTCAGGTACTCTACTTGGCTAGCCAATGTTGTCATGGTCAAAAAAGTCAATGGCAAGTGGCGTATGTGCATAGACTTTACAGACCTCAACAAGGCATGCCCGAAGGATGCGTACCCATTACCTAGCATTGACAAATTGGTTGATGGTGCGTCCGGGTTCCAAATTTTGAGTTTCTTAGACACATATTCTGGCTACAACCAGATTAGAATGCATGCCCCGAACGAAGAAAAGACGACCTTCATCACTGAAGATGCCAATTATTGTTACAAAGTCATTCCTTTCGGTCTCAAGAACGCAGGGGCCACATACCAACAGCTGATGGATCGTATCTTCAGAAAACAGATTGAATGCAACGTCGAGGTCTATGTTGATGACATGGTCATCAAGTCCCAAAGTGTAGCCCAACAAGTAGCAGATCTGGAAGAGGTATTTGAAGTACGGAAGTATGACATGCGTCTCAACCCCGAAAAATGCACATTCGAGGTGAGTGGCGGCAAGTTCCTTGGCTTTATGATCACACACCGAGGAATTGAAGCCAACCCGGGCAAATGGTCAACCATATTACAGATGCATAGCCCAACTAACGTCAATGAAGTTCAGAAATTGAACGGAAGACTAACAGCCTTGTCAAGGTTCCTTCCGAAACTTGCTGAGAAGGCGAAACCTTTCTACAAACCGCTCAATAAAACAGAACCATTCCTTTGGGATGATACTTGTGAGTAGGCCTTTGAAACATTCAAAAAGACAATCACCGCACCACTCGTACTAAGTCAACCTCGACATAGGATACCATTGGTCATATACCTTTCAGTAGCGGACGAAGCTGTTAGCTCAGCACTCGTCCAAGAGGAAGGAAAGCACCAACTCCATATCTATTTCACTAGACGAATGCTACATGACGCTAAGAAGCGCCATTAGATGATCGAAAATATAGCCTTGGCACTAATCACTTCTGCCAGATGCCTTCTACCCTATTTCCAAAGTCATCAAGTGATAGTTAAAAGTAACTATCCCATCAACAAAATATTGCGGAAAATCGAATTGGCAGGCAGGATGGTGGCGTGGTCAGTCGAGTTGTCAGAATTCGACATTCGATACGAACCACGAGTCCCATGAAGACACAATTCATGGAAGACTTCTTAGCAGAGTTTGCGGGGAAAGACAAGTCTACCCTAGACTAGTGGAATCTCTATGTGGACGGAGCATCCAATGTGCAAGGAAGCGGAGCAAGCATTATTCTTGAGGGACCTAGCAACATCTAGCTGGAACAAGTCCTCAAGCTTAACTTCAAGGACTCAAACAACCAAGCTGAGTATGAGGCACTCATAGTAAGACTCAAACTCGCAAAAGAAGTTGGGCCTCAATGTCTGAGGTGTTACTCCGACTCACAGCTTGTCCAAGGACAGACAGATAGCTGACAAGTATCAAACTAAAGAAGCCATATTCCTCCAATATTATCATCTAGCCAAAACACTCATTGAAAATTTCTAGTGTTTTGAGATTATCACATACGCGAGAGAGTAACGCCAGGGCTGACCTGCTATCTAAACTGGCCAGTACTAAAAAGACCAGACACTTCAAAACTATCATCCAAAAAACACTCCAGACACCCACCATAGACGCTCAAGTGGTAATTGCTGGTGTAGTGGAGGAACCTAATTGGATGACCCCTTACATAAATTTTCTCACAAAGGGAACACTCCCAACAGATGAAAATGAAGCTCGATGTTTAAAGAGGAAAGCCAGCTACTACGTCATCATTGATGACAAACTATTCAAAAGAGGGCTGACGGTGCCTTTACTAAATTGCCTGGACAACCAACAGGCGAACTACGTTCTGAGAGAACTCAATAAAGGGATTTGCGGCCTCCAAACAGGGGGACACTCCCTTGCTACAGGGTAGTATGAGTAGGATACAACTGGCCAACACTCAGAACCAACGCTTTTGACTTCACTCGGAAGTTCACAAAATGTCAAGAGTTCTCGGACGTTCCCCGGACTCCCCCTGACAATTTTCACACGCTAACCTCTCTATGGCCCTTCGCCATGTGGGGAATGGACATCTTGGGACCCCTACCAAAAGCTTCTGGAATGGTCAAGTTTCTACTGGTAGCCATCGAATATTTCACTAAGTGGATTGAAGCAAAGCCTCTACGTGAGATAACAACCAATGAAGTGGAAACTTTCACTTGGAAACATCTCATATGCAGATATGGTCTACCCTTTGCTATCATTACTGACAACGGTACGCAGTTCAAAGCACAGATCTACGAAGATTTCCTTACACGAGTAGGTATCAAACATCTGGTCACCTCTGTTGAACATTCCCAGACCAACAGTCAGGTGGAAGCAGCAAACCGAGTCATCCTCCGAGCCCTTCTTACTAGATTGGACAAATCTAAAGGTCTTTGGAAGGAAGAGCTCCCCAACATACTTTGGGCCTATCATTGTTCACTTCAGAGCACCACAAAGGAAACTCCTTTCCACCTCACATATGGCACTTACGCCATGATCCCCATTGAGCTAGGGTAACAATCGACAAGAAGAATGCTCTTCCAAGAACAGTACAATGAGGAGAACATGAGGGTCGAGCTGGGAACTGCTTAAGAAATTCAAGATATAGCCAGAATCAAAGAAGAAGTTGCCAAGCTTTGCATGACAAGAAGATATAATTCCAAGGTTCAACCACGAACCTATCAGTCGGGTGACCTAGTCTGGCGTGTTCGGGGTGAAGCCAGAAAAGATCCCCGTGTTAGGGATTTTTCCACGGCAAGCGTATCGTTGTTATCGCTGTAAGTTTCGAATTTATAAAAGTTCGTCTCCACAGGGATTTGGGTTTACGTCGATTGATTTAAAATTAACAGTTTAGTAGTTATAAACAGCTAAAAGGCGAAGATTCATTTGTTGTTTTGCGAAAATAAAGATAACAAGAAACAAAAGAACGATTGCGGGAAGTAAATAAACAGATATAAATCAAGTGAGAGTAGGATTGGATTTCCTCTTGCTTATCCCTTTATAATTGATTTTACTTACGCATGTTCTATTCTTATTGCCGCACACGTCTAAGTAACCCTAATTTGATTCCTCGCAATTACGGTCCTATGGATATTTTACTAAATATCGATCCCTCGCATATTTAATTAAATACCCAAGCATTAAGATCTTAATCACGTGTTTAATACGATCGAAACATTAAGCTCTATTCCTAGTAACGTAACGTAACGAGTGATTAAATTCAGTTCAAACCCTAAATTTACTTTCCAGTCGCCTTTAGGGTTAAGTTCATGAAACTAACGGTTAATTAGAATCAAGCGTTAAGCGTAGAATAAAATCATCAACAAGGAATAGAACAATGCATAAATAATTAAAAGAGCATAGGGATAAGAAAAGTACGTCCAATCCTTAGAGAAGCTTAGGGAAACATGGGCAGAATTTCCTCAAGAGAATCACCGAATAAGCTCGTCATTTGATCCTCTCTTCGACAGAATCTCCTTACAAATTTCACTCAACCTCACTTCCCTAAGTTCTACACTCACTTAGGAAGCAAAATAACAAGAAACAAGAATAAGCAAGTAGCTAGGAGAGATTTGGAGTCAAGAATGTGTCCCTGCTTGCCAAAATTCGTCTGGTATTTATAGTATTTGGCATCCTGCTTGCTTGGGCGCCCAGGCGACCAGATTACTCACAAAACAGGCGCCTGGGCGAGCTAACTCTGACTTCTTGGAACTTGAACTCGCCTAGGCGACCAAAGCACACTATAATCAGGCGCTTGGGCGAGCTTATTGCTTACTGGTGAAGAACTCTTTGGGCCTTTGCTTCCTGATGGGCTTGAAATGCTGTTTGAGACCTTTTTCTTTGCTGAGTTCACTCCAGGCTTCTTTCTTTCGTAATTTCGCTTCTTCTGTAACTTCAAAACCTAGCAAAACATGAATCAATTATTTGGATGAACTCTTTCAAATTACAAAAACATAGCTTACTTTCACATAATCATCATTTAACTAGGTTTCTAGGGTTATCTTGTGAATAATTCAATTAATTTAATGGATAAGTGCCGTATTTGAATCCTATTTTCTACTGAAATGTGGCACTTATCAACTCCCCCCAACCTAGAATCTTGCTTGTCCTCAAGCAAAGGTAAGAATGTTATGTTTTGACAAGAATCAACTTAATGTTTGACCAGAACAGATTTTCAAAAAAACAGTCAACCTTTGATATTTTGAGAAAACAATTTGATGGATTTTCATGAAATCAAAAACTGAGGTTAGAGTCAGATTTTACATGTCATTTCAAAAAGACTTCAAAGGAAACATTTGACTGATATCAAACAGAGGAAAACCTCTCAATAAGTGTGTAATTCTCCCAAAGGTAAGTGTTTTATTCTCATATCTATCACTGATATATCATAGATAAAATTTGCAGTTCATTTCCCATCAAATCATAATGCATACTCATCATGGATCATTAGGTCTTTTATGGCTGGGCTGGGCTAGAAAGAAATCTTGGTTTTTCTAGATATTCAAAAAGACCTTAGGACTAGGAGAGCAAGCTGGAAATATAGACAAATATATATCGTTTACTTCCTATTCCTTTCTTTTTCCAAGACATCTTTATCATTTTTCTTTTTCCTTTTCACCCAACTTTTCTTTTTCTTTCATTTTTATTTTTCTTTTTATTTTTTTTATTTCTTTCTTTCTTTTCTTTTTCTTTTTCACATAAATAACATATAACCACTTGCTAAAATCTTTTTCATAGCATGACTATCCACAAAACTTCTTCCATAGTGACTTACTTCCTTTTTGCTCTCCTAACCTTAGGTAGGGTATGGAATTCCTATCCTAGGCTAGGGTTTGAATAAAATATCACTGTTTAGGCTCAAAGGGGTGTTCAAAGGATAAATCAATTAAGTATGTTGGGATAGCTTTTTGGCTAGTGGCTAATAACATTTTCAAAAAGAAATATGGCCTAAATCATATCCATGAATCATATGCTTATAACAACTATAAATTTATGCAAAAATTACTATAGATTATATCAGTGAGATCTCTCTCTGTATACTGTCTGTTTAGATGCACACACTCACTTGGGCTCAAGTTCTGTTTTCATGTTTTCAACCAAAATCATTTGTTTCCTACTGAAGTTATTTATCAATTTCCATGTAAAAAGACTTTTTACCTTGATTTTGATTTTTCTGAAAAGACCATTTATTCTTGTTTTTCATTTCTCAAGGTTTCCTACAAAAACTTCATTTTTGTGATTCTGATCTTTTTAAAAGGATTTTTCAAAAATAATTTTCAGTTGATTCTTTTCAAAACACCATATGTCAAGAAAGATTCTTCTATTTTATCTCAAAAAATTTTGTCCTAAGTTATTAGTTATACGCAAAAAGAGTGTGAAATTTTTCAAAAAGTGTTTTCTTTGTGCACATTCCCCAAAAATATTACCTAACTGTGCACCGCTCCTACATAAATATAAACTATATATCCATAGATAATTAACAAAAGTACATAAGTACAGAAACGTAAATACTAATCAAATGTAAACAGTACCCAGGAAGGTGCAAGTGCATAAACCAAAGTATGCAAAATATGTCAAAACCATAAAGAAAGCGATAAAATGATTAAAAAGAGTGTCACAAATTTTGAAGATCTGTCAAATAGGCCGCCATATCTCACTCCAAGTCATCTGTCGCCTCTCCTTCTGCTGCTACAGGGTCTTCGGCTGCAGGATCCTGTTGAGTTGCGGGGCCTCCCTCCTCCGCTGGAAAAGTTGGCCTGTGTGAGAAACTGATCGGGGGTAGGCCAAGGGAATGGACTTGGATCCTACCGGTACTGATGTTGTGTATAATGGTAGAAACTTTCATTAAGCTGCATCTGTCCTCTGAAGTTAGCAGCTTGCTGATCCGCTATGTGTTGCATGTAAGTGTGCATCTGAAGCTCCATCCTCTGCATGTGGGCAGAAATAGACTCCAGAGTAGCGGGCTCAGGCTGCTGCTCCACCTGTCTAGCTAAACAATATTTTTCAATGAAAGCACGGTTAATAGGAGGGCGGATTGTCCTAGAGGGGTGGACTGGGATTCCATATAACTGACATAATCCAGTGATAAGAGCTGGGAATCCAAGGGCCCTGTTTGCCCTCTCAGGGTTAAGGGGATGCCTAGTGGGCTCCATAATAACAAACTGATGAATAGCGTCCGAGATGATCTGACCCACATCTATGCTAAGTTGTATTAAAATACTGTACACTAGTTGACACTTAAGCATAGGAAGATCTGAATTATGGTTACTAGGTAAGATGTTGCTCAACACAAAAGTCATCCAAATTTGGGTAAGTGTAGTCATGTTGGTTCTCATTAGTCTTACCCTATTACCTGAGATACCTCGGGCAAAGTCAGTACCTGGGATACACATGAGTTGTTTCATGGCCTCTTCATCAAATTCATTCCTCATCGCCATGTACTCACACAAATGGCCCTCCGGTAGGACAAGTGGATTCCCTAGAAATTGATTGATAGCGTCGGCATCATAAGGAATCCATTGTCCTCTAACAAAAGATCTTTTGTCTGCAGGGGTTCCCTCCACTGGCCAAGCATTGGCATAAGACTCCAACACAATTTCAGGATCAAATTTTTGTAAAGGCGTAGCTAGAGACCTCCATCTTCTGCGACTAAGTTCATTTGCAAAATCAGCATATTCATCATTAAAGAGTTGAACTCGCCGCTCTTTCAAGAAAGACCAATGTTGGATGGCTTCAAATCGAAGTTGATGGTCTTTGCTTCGGAAGCGTTGCTCATCATAGATGATGTCTTCTGGTGGAGGGACACTAGGTCCTTCATTCCTTGCTCTTTTATGTTGAAATTTCTTTGGAGCCATCTGAAATAATTACTAACACAAAGTAGTAGCATTAAAGACAATTCAATATTAGGACACATGAGCACTTAATTCCTAGATATCTAATGTGCAAATGCTATTAGAAAGGCTGTTTGGGAGCTGTCTTTAAAATGTGTCTAATTAATCATGTCCACCAAAAAGCTGTAAAATGTCATTATAGCCTTGCAATATGTCAAAATAACAAGCTATGGAGTTCACATAAAACACATATGGCTGCTGCTATATGTTCAAAAACACAAATTTCAGCAAATGACAGCCATTGTTGACATGAATTTATCCAAATTATTGCATAGCTAAAGCACAAATGAAATCAATGAATTCAATGCTCATGCTTTCTTTCATGTGGTCAACTAATTTCAATCATGTTTAGGACAAAATGAAATGCTGGATTTTTACAAACCATAATAAATGCCAATCAAGTGTTTCATTATATCAAAACAAAAAGTTATGCCTTACACACACAAAAATGTACATATTGAAGGTGTCATCAATTGTTGTGGCCTAATTTATATGTCATGTGGCATATGGATGCATTTAGGACCAGATTTAGAAACCAAAAATGTACAAGATAGAAGCTGAAATCATTGTGGCAAAACATCAAACACCTAGTATGCATAGCATAGTGAACCACAAAATGGATGCTTGGGTACATGGCTTAAACTAAAATTTGCAAAGAAATGAAGAGAAGAAGTGACCATAGCATATATATACAACAGAAACATTCAAAATATTGTAGAATACAGAGTCATCATTTATATCAAGAAGAGGATTTTGTTGATGATAAAGCACAAAAATATAGAATTACACAAATTGGGAGAGTAATTAACATGAGAATGGATAAATTATGACTTACTTGTGATGAAGAAGAGAGAAAAGCAAAGAAATTGGATGTGGACAGTGGCTTGGGCGAGCTTGATGAAGAGAAGAGTGGAAATGGTACAGCCAAGGTGAAGTAAATTGGGTGAAAGCACAAAAAATTCACCAAAAGTAAAAACATATACCTGTCTGTACGTGGTACTCGCCCAGGCGGCCAATTTGGCCTAGTTCCACTCGCCTGGGCGAGCTAAAGGGCCTTTTTTTTTTTTAAAGAAGAGTAAATAAATATACTTGTATTTTCTAACCTATATTTACTATTCTATTGTAGATATATATATATATACATAAAAATTTATTTTAAAATTATAAGAAAAAGATTTAAAAACATACCTGACTAGGTTGCCTCCTAGAAGCGCTTCTTTTACGTCATATTAGCTGGACGCGTTGCAGCTCAAGTGTCTTGAAGATGTTGCACAGTGATGATTCTTTCAAATTCACCACCTAAATATGGCTTGAGTCTGCTTCCATTAACAGTCCATGTTCTTTGTGTACTGGGGTCCTCTAGTATCATAGCTCCGTAGGGCTTGACTTCCTTTATAACGAAAGGTCCGGACCACTTTGACTTCAGCTTTCCTGGAAACAATCTCAATCGAGAATTAAATAATAAAACATTTTGTCCAGGATGAAAATTCCTTTTTAAAAGCTTTTTATCATGATAAAATTTAACTTTTTCTTTATAAAGCTTTGAATTCTCATAAGGTGATAGCCTCATCTCTTCTAGTTGATGCAATTGTAGCTTCCTTTGTTCACCTGCAAGGTTAGTATCAAAATTAAAGAATTTTAAGGCCCAGAAAGCTTTATGTTCCAACTCTACCGGTAAATGGCAGGATTTGCCATAACTAACTGAAATGGAGTGAGCCCAGTAGGTGCTTTAAAAGCAGTCCTATATGCCCACAAAGCTTCATCAAGTTTCTGAGACCAATCCTTGCATGACTGGGCAACTGTCTTCTCTAGTATATGCCCACAAAGCTTCATCAAGTTTCTGAGACCAATCCTTGCATGACTGGGCAACTGTCTTCTCTAGTATTCTTTTAATTTCTCTATTGGAGACCTCAGCTTGCCCATTGGTCTGTGGATGATATGGAGAAGCTACTTTGTGACGAACACCATAATGCTGGAGGACTTTTTGTAGTGGAGCATTGCAGAAGTGAGAACCTCCGTCACTGATTAGCACTCTTGGTGTTCCAAATCTAGCAAAAATGTTTCTTTTTAAGAAACGAATAACTGTTTTTGCATCGGCTTTTTGCACAGCTATTGCTTCAACCAACTTGGTCACATAATCCACTGCTAGCAAGATGTATTCATTAGAATATGAGGATGGAAATGGACCAATGAAATCAATTCCCCAACAGTCAAATGCTTCAACTTCCAAGATATTTTGTAGGGGCATTTCATTCCTTCTTGATATTCCTCCGGTTCTTTGACAGTTGTCACATCTCTGCACATATTCATGGGCATCTTTAAACACTGTTGGCCAATAGAAACCTGCTTGCAGAACCTTTGCCACAGTTCTTTCCCCATTATAATGCCCTCCATAAGGTGAATTGTGACAATGCCACAGAATGTTCCTTGCCTCTTCTTGGGTCACACATCTTCTCAAAAGGTTATCTGCACCTATTTTGAAGAGGTAAGGATCGTCCCATACAAAATGCTTCACATCACTGAGAAACTTCCTCTTTTGGTGCCAAGAATAATCTTCCGGAATTGCACCAACTGCCTTGAAATTGGCCATCTCGGCAAACCATGGCCTTTCAGCAATATGTAGAAGTTTCTCGTCAGGAAATTCTTCTAGGATTTCTGGATCTGGGGTGGCTTCATTAGTTAGTCTTGATAAATGATCAGCCACATAATTCTCACACCCTTTCTTATCCTTGATTTCTAAATCAAATTCCTGCAACAATAGAATCCATCGGATAAGACGAGGTTTGGAATCAGTTTTAACCAGTAAATATTTTATTGCGGCATGATCGGTGTAAACTACCACCTTTGATCCAATAAGATATGATCTAAATTTTTCTAAGGCATACACTATAGCAAGTAATTCTTTTTCAGTGGTTGCATAATTAATTTGAGCATCATTTAAAACTTTACTTGCATAGTGTATGACATGAAAAATCTTATTCTTCCTTTGACCCAAAACTGCTCCCACCGCGTAATCACTTGCATCATGTAATTTCAAAATCAAGATTCCAATCTGGTGCAGTGATTACTGGGGCAGAAACTAGTTTTTGTTTCAAAGTGTTGAAAGCATGTAAACATGAATTATCAAATTGAAATGGGACATCTTTATTCAAAAGATTGCTAAGTGGTTTAGCAATTTTTGAAAAATCCTGAATAAACTGTCGGTAGAATCCTGCATGTCCCAGAAAGCTTCGAACTGCTTTAACATTGCTTGGTGGAGGTAATTTCTCTATGACATCCACTTTAGCCTTGTCTACTTCAATACCCTGCATAGAAATCTTATGTCCTAATACAATACCTTCGGTCACCATAAAGTGACACTTTTCCCAATTAAGCACAAGGTTAGTTTCAATACAGCGCTTCAAAACAGTATCAAGGTTAGACAGACATGTATCAAATGAAGTACCAAAAATAGAGAAATCATCCATGAATATTTCGATGCTTTTCTCAACTAAATCAGAAAAAATGGAAAACATGCATCGTTGGAAAGTAGCAGGCGCATTACATAAACCAAAAGGCATTTTTCTATATGCAAAAATACCAAAAGGACAAGTAAATGCAGTTTTCTCTTGGTCTTGTGGATCAACACAGATTTGGTTATATCCAGAATAACCATCAAGAAAACAATAAAATTTCTTACCTGCGAGTCTTTCTAGCATTTGATCCATGAAAGGTAAAGGAAAGTGATCCTTACGGGTGGCGTTGTTAAGCGTCCTATAATTCATGCACATTCACCGTCCAGTGACAGTACGTGTAGGAATCAGCTCATCTTTATCATTCTTGATGACTGTCATACCACCCTTCTTTGGTACCACTTGAACAGGGCTTACCCATTGGCTTTCTGATATGGGGTAGATTATGCCTGCTTCTAACAGCTTTACCACCTCTTTTCTCACTACTTCCTTCATGGTTGGATTCAGACGTCTTTGTGGTTGTGCAACAGGTTTATAGTCTTTTTCCATTAAAATTTTATGCATGCAGTATGAAGGACTAATACCTGTTAAGTCTGACAAGGTCCAACCAATAGCCTTACTGTTTTGTTGTAAAACTTCCACCAACTTCTTTTCTTCATCCTCAGAAAGATTTGCATTGATAATGACAGGTTTCTGAGAATTTCCTGCAAGAAAAATATATTTTAAATGTGAAGGAAGTACCTTAAGTTCCAGCTTTGGTTCTTCTTCCTTCTTTTCTTCCTTTAAATCCTCAAAGATGGTGTGATGGATAGGCACTTCCTTGCATGAGTTTAACTGATGAAGAAACTTTGAAGTGTCATCATCTCCATCTTCTTCTTGAGTTTCAGTTAATGCTTTTTCTAAACCATCTCTCTTATGGACGAATCTTCTAGAGTCTGAAATAACTGCATCGAGAACATCAACTCTAAAACATTCTTTCTTATCCACAGGGTACTTGATGGCTTCAAGAACATTAAACTGAACTTCATCATCATGAACTCTGACAGTGAGCTTTCCCTCATCAACATCAATAAGCACCTTGGCAGTCTTCATAAAAGGTCTACCAAGAATCAATGGTACTTCACTGTCTTCATCCATGTCCATAACTACAAAGTCGACTGGGAAGAAGAATTTGTCGACTTTTACCAATACATCTTCAATCACACCATATGGATGCTTGATTGATTTATCAGCTAGCTGCAGCGTCATCCTAGTTGGTTTGATTATGACTGCTCCTATCCTCTTAACCATGGATAATGGTATGAGGTTGATGCTTGCACCTAAGTCAAGAAGAGATCTTCCCACAGATAAGTTACCAATAGTAACAGGAATTGTAAAGCTACCTGGATCTCTAGACTTTTCAGGAAGAGTCTTTTGGATGATGGCACTGCATCCTGCATCTAGTTCTATGGTCTCCTCGTCGGTGTATCTTCTCTTCTTAGTTAGGAGATCCTTCATGAACTTGGCGTATGTTGGCATCTGCTCCAACGCCTCAGAAAAAGGGATATTTATCTATAGCTGCTTGAAGATGTCAAGAAAACGCTTGTACTCCCTTTCTTTTGACTTTTTGGATGGAGCATGTGGATATGGCATATGTTGGACTAGTGGCGGGTTTAAGGCTGACTTGCCTTTATCACTCCTTTTCTTTTTCTCCTCACTTACCACTTTTTCCTCAATTTTCTCATTAGGTTCATCCTCTTCCTCTTTTTCTTTTTCATTCTCTTTTTCCAACTCATTTTTTCTCTACAATTTTCTTTTCTTCCTCATCCTTCCTACCCACAACAGTTCCCCTTCTAGTGACAATTGCTTTACACTGCTCCTTGGGATTAACTTGGGTATTGGCTGAGAAAGACCCACCTCCATTATCAGCTAACTGCTTTGCAAGCTGCCTCACTTGAACTTCTAAATTCTTAATAGAAGCTTCGGTGTTCTTTTGATTGCTGATGGACATTTGCATAAACTGTGTCAGAGTGTCTTCCATCTTAGTCAATCTATCGGACTGTGCTTGCTGAGGTGAATTTCTATTTGAAGAACCTAGAAAAGAGTTAAAAGAACTAGCAAAGGAATTGTTAGGAGGACCTGCATAAGGAGGGTTAGTGGGAATATAAGCATTATTATTCTGCCTCCAATTATAAGGTTGATTAGAACCTGGACCACCGCGATAGCCTTGGTAATTTCCTTGGTAGTTTTGAGGTCTTGACGAATTTTGCATGTAATGTGCTTCCTCTTCCTGTGGACAGTCACCAGGGGCAGTGCAGTATCCATTTTGATGGTCTCCTCCACAAAAATCACATCTCAGCATTTGAACTTGATGGGCTGAATGAGTTTTCTGTGGGCTTCCTTGCTGTAGTTGAGGAATTTGGCCTAATTGTTTAGTTAAGGCTTCTAATTGCTGGGTCAAGAGCTTGTTTTGAGCCAAGATAGCACTTTGAGTGTCAAGCTCTAATATCCCCTTCCTCTGAATGGGTGACCTATCATGATGAGACTGATAGTCACTTGCAGCTATTGAGTCGATGATCACTATTGCTTCCTCGGGACTTTTAGACATCATGGTTCCTCCGGCTGAAGCATCAAGGATCATTTTGGTTTGAGGCCTCAAACCACTGTAGAAGATATGCAACTGAGCGGCATCATCAAAGTTGTGGTTTGGGCATCTCCTTAACAGTGACTTGAATCTCTCCCAAGTTTCACAGAGGGGCTCATCAACTCCTTGAGCGAAAGTGGCAATTGCGGACTTAGCGCTGATGAATCTTGAAGGAGGAAAGAATCTAGCGATGAATTTTTCTTCTAATTCATCCCACGTGCTTAGACTCTTGTTGGGTTGTGATTGAAGCCAAGTCTTTGCTTTACCTGTCAAAGAGAAAGGAAAAGCTCTAAGATATACAGCTTCTGCATCCTCATCTGATGCTCCCATCGTGCTACACAGCTCCATGAAAGTAGATAGATGCGTATATGGGTCTTCATGGTCTAATCCGGCGAAAGGATGAGAACCAATGAGGCTAAGTAGTGCGGGCTTCAATTCTACAACTTTGTTATGAAACGGAGGAAAAACTATGCTATTATAATGCTTGGGCCCTTGTTGGTAGGCATAGTCTCCAAGTGTCCTCCTCGATGGTTGTCTATCTTCTTCTCCCTCTTGATTAGCCATATCGTCTTTTATCTGTGGTGAGGAAGGATCAATAGACGAAGTGCCCTCAATGTGCTTGTCAGTCTCTTGTTTCTTTTTCTTTCGGAGTTTCCTTTCGGTTTTGGAGATTTCAGGATCAAAATGAGATTTATCTGCACAAGATTTTTGTTAAGCACAGAGGTTTTAAAATAACAAAGAAGTATACAAAGAAATATATACAAAAACAGAAAAGAAAATACTAAACTGAAATTTTAAAAACAACTTAAGTAAACAAGCCAAATCCCCGGCAACGGCACCAGAAACTTGTTAGGGATTTTTCCACGGCAAGCGTACCGTTGTTATCGCTGTAAGTTTCGAATTTATAAAAGTTCGTCTCCACAGGGATTTGGGTTTACGTCGATTGATTTAAAATTAACAGTTTAGTAGTTATATACAGCTAAAAGGCGAAGATTCATTTGTTGTTTTGCGAAAATAAAGATAACAAGAAACAAAAGAACGATTGCGGGAAGTAAATAAACAGATATAAATCAAGTGAGAGTAGGATTGGATTTCCTCTTGCTTATCCCTTTATAATTGATTTTACTTACGCATGTTTTATTCTTATTGCCGCACACGTCTAAGTAACCCTAATTCGATTCCTCGCAATTACGGTCCTATGGATATTTTACTAAATATCGATCCCTCGCATATTTAATTAAATACCCAAGCATTAAGATCTTAATCACGTGTTTAATACGATCAAAACATTAAGCTTTATTCCTAGTAACGTAACGTAACGAGTGATTAAATTCAGTTCAAACCCTAAATTTACTTTCCAGTCGCCTTTAGGGTTAAGTTCATGAAACTAACGGTTAATTAGAATCAAGCGTTAAGCGTAGAATAAAATCATCAACAAGGAATAGAACAATGCATAAATAATTAAAAGAGCATAGGGATAAGAAAAGTACGTCCAATCCTTAGAGAAGCTTAGGCGAACATGGGCAGAATTTCCTCAAGAGAATCACCGAATAAGCTCGTCATTTGATCCTCTCTTCGGCAGAATCTCCTTACAAATTTTACTCGACCTCACTTCCCTAAGTTCTACACTCACTTAGGAAGCAAAATAACAAGAAACAAGAATAAGCAAGTAGCTAGGAGAGATTTGGAGTCAAGAATGTGTCCCTGCTTGCCAAAATTCGTCTGGTATTTATAGTATTTGGCATCCTGCTTGCTTGGGCGCCCAGGCGACCAGATTACTCACAAAACAGGCGCCTGGGCGAGCTAACTCTGACTTCTTGGAACTTGAACTCACCCAGGCGACCAAAGCACACTATAATCAGGCGCTTGGGCGAGCTTATTGCTTACTGGTGAAGAACTCTTTGGGCCTTTGCTTCCTGATGGGCCTGAAATGCTATTTGAGACCTTTTGCTTTGCTGAGTTCACTCCAGGCTTCTTTCTTTCGTAATTTTGCTTCTTCCGTAACTTCAAAACCTAGCAAAACATGAATCAATTATTTGGACGAACTCTTTCAAATTACAAAAACATAGCTTACTTTCACATAATCATCATTTAACTAGGTTTCTAGGGTTATCTTGTGAATAATTCAATTAATTTAACGGATAAGTGTCGTATTTGAATCCTATTTTCTACTGAAATGTGGCACTTATCACCCCGCGCAGGCAAGCTTGGACCTAATTGGGAAGGCCCGTTCAGGATTGTCACCAATATGGACAATGGTGCTTACAAACTACAGGAATTGAAGGCTACCCACTTGAAGTTCTACTACAACTGAAGAATTGAAGGCCGGTTGGTGTACTCTTTTTCCTACTCAAGTCTTTTGTCCTAATGGGTTTTCGCTAGAGAGCTTTTAATGAGGCCCATCTGAGGAATAACAAAGGAAATATGTACATTGATTGTAATATTAATAAAACGTATTTCTCTTTTCTTTTTACATATGTTGACCTTGCAGGAACATAATTAAATTTAGGAACTATCACCTGAATGTTATCCCAGGTCCAACCTTGACAAAAACCTAGGACCATGTCTTGGTACTACTCGCCAAGGTCTATCCTTGGTGAGCCTTACTAAATCCAGGATGGACGCATCCTGATACTCTCCAAAGGTCTACAAAATCCTAGGGCTTCCCTAGGTGGACCTCCAGCAAAATTCAAGGCAACCCCTTGGTCGATTACAGGTTCTTAATATCCATTTACTCAGTGAACCTTGACAAAACCCAAGACCTGTTCCTGGTACTCTCCAAAGGTTCGTAAAACCCTAAGGCTTCCCTAGGTGGACCTTCAGGAAAATCCAAGGCAACCCCTTAGTCGGTTACAGGTGCGAAAACCCTAGGGCTTCCCTAGGTGGACCGTCAACAAAAACCCAAGGTCTACCCTTGGTATCTTACAAAGCCCAAGAACATTTTTTGGCATATAAAACCCAAGGTCTACCCTTGGTACCTTACAAAGCCTAAGAACACTTCTTGGCACTTTACGAAACCCAAGACCAGTTCTTGGTAACTTACAGGTTCATAAACCCAAACTCTGGTAGACTGTCAAGGATTGTAAACCCAAGCTTTGGTCGACCTCTAACTCAAAACCCAGGCGGACGCATTACTAGTACCTCTTCAATGAACTACAAAATCCAAGGTCCACCCTTGGTCAGCCTTATTATCACCAACTCTTGGTAACTCGCAATTCTCAATAAAGTTCAAGGTTCACCCTTGGTCAACCTCGTAATCACCAAGTTATCCATTACGGAAACATAAGGTATTTAAAACTTATCTTTGATAATTTTCAGTGCTCATAAATTCTATTGGCGCAGGAATACGAGCTACACAAAAACCCAAGGAAGCATCTTTGGTATACTAAAGTCCAATGTCCGTCCTTGGCATGTCAAACCCAAGAAAACACTATTGGTATACTCACTCCTTGGCAACCTCGACAAACAGGGCAAGGGTTATTTATTTTGCAGGAACATGTGTCTAAGGTTCAGTCTCAACATTTCAAACCCAAGAAAAACTCTTGGTACTTTCATCCGGTGGGAACCTCGACAAAAGGGTCCACCCTCGACATGTCAAACCCAAGAAACGCTCTTGGTACTTTTACAAAACCTTAACAAGCAAGGCTAAAGACTTAGCCATTTGCAGAAACAAGAGTTTGATACAGATGTCCATGGTCAACCTTCTACACTTCCAAACCTAAGATATATTCTTAGTACACATGAGCAATGGGAACCTCAACAAGCAAGGTTAAAGACTTATCCATTTTGCGAATACAGGAACCCAACATGATTTCATGATATGCAAAACCCAAGATGTACTCTTGGTACTTCAGTTACTTGACAATTCAACAAGCAATGTCCATTCATCAAGCCAATAAAAAATAACAAGACATTTTTACAACATAGCGTCTTATTGGTTCGGTGACAATGTTATTCAAGTGATTTATCAATTAATGGAAGACAGCATGCAACAAGATCGAAGAAGATGAAGAAAAGAGAGATATTTTCATTAAGATAAATAATCACTTTACATGGCCACCAATGCCCAAAAAGACAAAAGAAACAAAAACAAAAGCAGCCTATACATCGGTTGCGTCACTAGCACTCCCCTTAGCAAAACCAAGCTCCTCCTCATAAACCAAGATGTCATCCTTCACATCCTTGAAAGGGTCAAACAGACCCAAGTCAAGGTCCTTCGCAAAAAGGCCAGCTTGGTGGACAACCTTCAAGAATCCCTTCTCGTGCTGCTCCACTACTTCTTTTTTGTACACCTTTAACTCGTCCTCAAGCTCCTTGTTGACCGCTATTTCAGCAGTGAGCCCAACCTCAACCTCTTTTAGCCTCGCCTCTAATTTCGCCACCCTCTTAGCCAACTACATTTCAGCAGCAAGTTCGACCTCGGCATCCTTCAGCTTTGCCTCCAACTCGGCCACCTTCTTCACCAACTCTTCCTTCATTTGAGCAGCCCGAGACTTCTTACGGCCAAATGTTCCAACATCCTCATCTCTCTTCCTCTTTGTCAACCTCGAACAACTTCTTGGAGACACTATGCAAGGAGACCCAAGCAACCTTCCCGGACAACTTGGTTTGAAAGGAGAGAAAAAGAGGAATAGAAGCATGAATATTAAAAATGAACATAAAATCTCAAAGGCTGGCACCACTACCCAGTTGTTAATGTGAAGTTCGGAGGGAGCCACGTTTAATTATTCCAGGAGGGCACATTGGAATGGAGAAAAAGGAAGAAGAAGACCCAACACATTGAAGAGGGATCGGTACATGAAAAAGAAAGGAAGCGCGCTCGACACCGCCCTCAAACAAGGGAAGTCGTCTTCCCTACAGGGCTTGACAATGACCTTGCAGGCGTCCAAAGGAGCTGTCATCTGCAACGTCGAGCACATCACCTTTGCAGACACAGGGGTAGTCAGAGATGAACGGTACTTGAACACGTCCTCTCTCGCCCACTCATAGCCGCGAGCAACTGGGACAGAAGATGGCAACTCAACATCGGGGCTATGACGCACACAAGACGAGGCTCTAACGCCTTTGGGACTACTTCGTCTCATCCTCCTCGAAGAAGAAGGAACGGGAATGATGGTGAGTGGTAGAGGCTCATGTGCCCTCACGGCAAAAGGAGACCTTGCCTGCTGGCAAGGACAAGAAGTGCCCTCACCAATCAGACGAGAGCTCGCCCTCCTCCCGGAGGAAGAGGAACATCCATCAGAAACTCCGTCATGGATGTTCTCCTCCAAAGAGTCACCCACGGAGATGAATTCACGCATGACATGTTGCTCTACAGAGTCCCCTGAACCACTATCACCCATACCCAAAACAGAGTCAAAAATGGGGGAAATAGACATTTTTCGGGAAAGTACCTTAGAACTCAGAAAAAAGATCTAAGCAAAAGAAGTTCAAAGAAGCAAGGAAGCAGGAATGGTGGTAGGAAATGAAAGTGGTCCAATCCATTTAAATACACAGTGAGGCTCGACAGTTACTGGCATGCTTTCAAAACGTCCCCTGGAAGCTCGTGCCACAATTTACTCTATTTGCCCACTACCGCACGTTCTCCAGTACGTGTCCACTCCTTGAGTGACACATGTGCACGAGTAATGATGCGTGGGTGGCACATGCCTGCAAACATTTAAAGGGATGTAACGCTTGTTTTCAAAGCTCACATCAACAGTCAGATATCTACAGGGATTCTCAGTCTTGACATCTCTCTTATTTGACACGTCTAACCTTATCCACAAATCAAATCAGTCCACCTTGGACAGCTCAACATTAGCAACACGAACAACTTTGTCCAGATTGGAGCCTGGACAGTATTTTGCAAAGGTATCGACTCTGACGCGTGACATCACTTGCCCACCCTCGGGGCTGGTAGAATTCATCACACTCTACTTATCTACCATGACACTAGACATTCTTCATCGACGCTCATTCATCCTCTTTTGCCTAAACTTTGGCTCAAAGGCTGGGGGGCTTATGTATAGTCCAAAATGGTAAAGTTACACGTGACCATTACGATGGGGTCACTTGACACGTGGACACCCTCTATGTCAACCCTACTACAATAATGGTGTATATTAATTCTCCAAGTGTCAACTCGAACACGCTTGTCCACCCTCCTTGTTAGCCTTACTACAGGAGCACAGATGTCGACCTTCTACAGGTGCACGAGCGCACACAGTGCATATCTCCTTATTAACAGCATATCAACTATGTTGGGTCATTCAAATTGGTGTAACCACCTTATCTCCTAATATTTTTATAAGTTATCTACAAGCTGTTACTTATCTACAAGTAACAGTATATCAATAAGGTACATATTATCTTCTATTTAAATTATATATTTGCCTCCTATTATCTGTTAATATCTTACCAACATATCACTAACAAACAAAGGCCCAAAGTCCACACTCCACACTATAAATATAGGTTCTCTCTAAACCTTTACTCAATTCCATCATTCCATTATTCAGGTGAAATCCATTCACTATACACTCCACTGACATCACTGTTCATCCATGGTGGACATACCTCCGAGGCCCCCTCGAAAATCTCATATACACTCTCACACACTAAGTTATTCTTAATAATTGATGTACTTACTTGAGTGTCGCAGTGTCTTTCCTTTGTTTTGCAGGTCTCTCTCCTAAACAAGGTTCACTCCTCATCCAACGTGCAGAATTTGAAACCTACCTAAATCATATTTAGTTCATACGTGAAATTTTCAGATTTTGGTAAGAACAACTTATATAATGTTTTGGTGAAGGTAAATAAAATAAAATATCTATTATTAAATAATATTTTATATTTTAAAAATAGAAACTATAATGATATTGAAATAATAGTATTAATTAATATATAAATATCATGCGATGGATTACCGTACCGGTGGTTTTTCGTGTATTTGATTGTTTTTGTATCGTTACACTTAAAATTTGTCTATTATTTTTTATGGGAAAAAATCTATTAATATATATTGGTATAAGAGAAAAGGACTTATACATTGATAATAGTATAAAAAAACTCTTAGAATATATTACTTAATTGGACTACTATTTTCTTGTCATAAAAAAATTGGACTACTATTTTAAAAAAGAATAAATTTATCTTAATTAATTTAATTTCAATTCTTTTTAAAACACACTATATCACCATTAATTTGATTACTTTATAAAAGGTAACTTATATTAATAATTTTTTATTGACTAATTAATGTTAGTCATTAATTTGTTAATTTTTGTTAAAGAATGGAATTCAAATCAGGATCTCTTCCTCACGACTTCTTCCTTCAACAACCAAAGAATAATTATGTTTTCTTTTTTTAATTAAACATAATGAAAATGCATAACTGTGGAGCAAAATATACTACTACAAGAGGTGCTTATGTTGAGTTAATAGGGTGTAAACTCAATACACAATGGAAATGCATTTTCATGGAGCAAAATACACAACTAAAACATATTTCCAGTTTATATTGAATTTTCAACTTCGCTAAAAAAAATAAAAACATATTTCCATTATTTTGCTTAACAAAAACATGTTTCCATCACATTTTTGTTAGGAGGTACTTTCATAATGCAAAATGATTGTGAAATAAAGAATGACGTTGGAAAAGTAAAAAACAAGATAAGAATAGCAACCTTCCTCTAATAATGGGCCTCATGGCAACAATTTCTTCCGTGTATATGTAATCCAATTTCTATATATAGTTGCTTTGTTTATTTGTCGAGAGGTTAAACATACTATCTTCAGCAAATTAGGCCCCGTTTGAAAGAGCTTATTAACAGTTTATGGGACTTATCTTATATTATAGGCTTGTTTGGATGTTAGCTTCTCTAAAAGTATTTCTAGAAGAGAAAAATAAGAAGAAAAAAAATGAAATGAGCTTCTCCATAAGTTAAAATAAGTCTTCCATTAGCTAATTTGTAGATGTCATCTCATCTTTTAGAAAAGTTATATTGGTGAACTTCTAAAAATTAACTAATGGAGAGCTTATTTTTACTTATGGAAAAGCTCATCTAATTTTTTTCTTCATATTTTTTTCTTCTAGAAGTACTTCTAGAGAAGCTTATCCAAACAGGTCCTATAAGCGCTTATGAATGTGTTTGGAAATGCTTATAAAAATGTCTTATAGATGCTTTATAACATCTTTTGTGCTTATTTCAATAAGCTGATTCATGTAGCTAATTGGCTACAACTTAAGCTGAACTTTTAAACTTGCCCAGGTTTCGAATCCATTTTTTTCGTTTTCGCCAAGAAAAAAATTCATTTCCCTATTTATTAAAAACCTCGTTTGTCTCTTTTCTCATAACCCTCATCATATTTTTAAATAATAATTTTATAATATCTATGGAACTGATTTTATGTTGTTTTTTTAATATTTATGATTCTTATTTTATATTTTTTTACAAACAAAAATAGATAAATGGTAATCATTTATTTTTTATTTTTAATATTTTTTAGCATATAATGCTATTTTTATATTTTTTAATTACTTCTAAAAAGTTGTCATATTTTTAATAATATCTTGATTCCTAGTTTTTTTTTTGAAAAAAAAAATTGTTAAGTTCAAACAATGTATTATAAGTACTTGTACGATAATGAACATCCAAACACTATAAAATCGTGTAAGCACTTTTTAACGTGTATATCCAAACACAAAAAACTTATTAAAATTAAGTACTTATAACATAAGCTCTTAAGGTAAGACAAACTTATTAAATAAGATCTTAATTAAATTGTTTTTTAAAAGGGCCCTAATTCAATATTCAAATATACTTTTTGATCATTAACCTCTTTTTGGAATTTAGGATTTAGGTAGGATCACAATTCTATTAATAATCAAAATGTTGAATATACCAACATGAGAAACTTGATAAAGATTTATAAAAAAAAAACACACACTTAATAGAGATATATTTATCTGCATAAAAAAATAGAGATATATTTATATAACAATGCTTACAATGATATCCAAATTAAAGACTAAAATAAGAACTTCTACCAAATTACCAATACACTTTTGTGGACTCATGATTTAAAAAGTAAATAACAATGATTAAATAAAGTAAATTCCTAAACTGTCGTAAATTTAAATTACATAATTATCCCTTAATATAACATGAATTTATCTCACTTATCTTTTTTTTGGTTGACTATCATTGGTCGGTTGGCTTGAATCGCATGGTGGATGGTTAAGATCAATGTTTCGAGCTACTTATATCTGTCATTTTTTGTATGTTGGGAAACACTGAGAACATTAGGCAGGTTCATCACCATTATTGTGGACATTATTCAAATGAACACGATAAGTATCTAGTGATTTGAACTTCTTCGGGCATTGGGAACATGGGTACCTTCTCTCCTTAGACTCGTGGACCTCCAAATGATTACGTAAAGCTCTTGCTGATTTGAACTTCTTCGAACATTTGGGTTTGGGACATTGGTACTCCTCCAATATATATATATATATATATATATATATATATATATATATATATATATATAATGACGTTTCCGATATATATTCTGTTCAACAGAAACATGTTTCTGTCACGTTTTCATTAGGGGTATTTTCATAATGCAAAATATTATCAATAAAGAATGATGTGCAATTTGTCCTGGGTGCTCCTCATGAGTGGATGAAACCACGCTACATGTAAGGGATTGTCCCCATTCGCAGGAATTGTGGAATCGTTTATGAATCCTGATTCCACCTAATGTCGATAGGAGCTTTAGGAACAATTGCATGGGGATAGGTGGCGTTGTCCGTGATCATGAAGGACGATGGCTGGTTGGGTTCTCGAAATTTTTTAATGGTGGATGTCCAAAACGTGCAAAGTTTTTGGCTATTAGGGAGGGCCTATATGAAGCATTGCAACACGGTTACCGTCAGTTAATCTGTGAAACTGATTGCCGTGAAGTATTTGAGGCTATTAGTATTCTAATTGCCGACATTCTTCAGGTTCTGCAGAGGGATTGGCAAGTGGAGCTCCAAGTGGTCCTTAGGGAAGCAAATGGAGTAGCACACATCTTATGAAAGGGATCAGATATGATACCTGTGGTTGGATTATGGAAGACACCTCCTTCAGGGGTGCTAGCTAGTCTAGAGTTTGATTCTGTCATTCTGTAATTTCTCCTTTTTGTTTTCCTGTTCTACCCCAAAAATATAAAGAATGATGTGGGAAGAGTAAAAAACAAGAATAACCCTCCTCTCATAATGGACCTCATGGCAACAATTTCTTCATGTATATGTAATCCAATAATTTCTATATATACTTGCTTTGTCTGTTTGTCTCGAGAGGTTAAACATACTACCTTCAGCAAATAATTCATATTCAAATAAACTTTTTTTATCATTTTGTAACGGTATCTTATATCGGGGTCAATCCTTTGGATTGTAAAGTTAGTGTACATTGCAATCTAAAAAAATAATATTTTGACCACTTTTAGTCAAATCAGGGTTTAGCGACAAAATTAATATTATCCGACAATAACCATACTTTTGTATCTTCACAAAATCACGTTTGCTAAAAGGCAAAATCACGCATTGATCCTAACAATCAGGTGAAATTAGGTTGGATTAAGTCAAGTTTGCGAAACAAATAAATCAGTTATGGATTAGGCCTTAGGGCAGAGCCCCAATCCTAATGAGAATGAATCCTAAGGCCTCCAACTCTCCAAGTTACAGGTCCAGCATGCTTCATATCGACCTGCCAATCACACCATCTCACAAAGGAACCTTGGAAGTAATCAAAGTCAGCAAAACCTAGCTACAGTCTAATTGTGTTTAAGAAAGCTTACAATCAATTTATGGTGTAGCTTTATTCGAAGCAGTAAATTTCATAAGATCTGCAAAGGTCCAATCTTTCACTATTTTATAAAATCAAGGCAGGGTGAAAAAATACCAATGTTTCAGATTAGGCAAAAATTTGTAATTGAGCAATCACTACATGCTGTATTTGCAACAAAAATGAACCTAGATGGCTGCAATTCGCATTGACTGGCGTCAACCAAACGATACAGAGTACAGACATTAATCTATTCTCAAAAAATTACTAGCAATGCTGAATGGAATTAGCAAAAAAGACTTGAAAATCATACTGTACACAGTTTCCTCCTCCATCTAGAAATAAGCACTTGCAGCTGAAATACTTCCACAACCCAAGACACTATTGCAAGTTTATCCTACCATTCACAATTAAAACAAAAACTTAAATGTAGTTCTTTAAATGCTTTGTGCTATTTTCCAATTAAAATTAGAGTTTTATCTCGGCAATCATCCTAATTAAAAGTTTATATTAAACAGCAATATAAGTTAGTGAGGTAAAACTCTAATTTTAATTAAAGAACAACACCAAAAGAACCTAAGAAACTCTATCTAAATTTTGTTCCGTTAACAATTCCAAAACAAAAGATCATCATTCAATGAAGAAAACACAAGAACATGCCATGAAATATCTAAATGGAAGAACAATGAGACTTGGAGTTTTGGCATGGTAAATGGTAATCACCTTAATAAAATTTTACATTAAAGCTCAAAGCTCAACATAGGTTACAAAAATCAAACTTAAATTCTGATTACAAAACATAACCAGTAGTACCTAAGTTATTGTAGTTAACCCCAAGGTTGACAGAATCGCGATTCTACGTAGAATCGTGGAGGTCTCGTAGAATCGTAAGAGTTTACTTCATACAAAAAAAGAAGTAAATTACCTAAGTATGAAAAAAAAATGAGTCAAAAGGTGTATAGTAAGCAAAAAAAGCGGTGTAGGAAGCAAACTGGTTATGGACCTGGCCCAAATAAATAAAAAAAACCCTAATTCTCCCCTTATAAATTCTTCTCTTCCGCTGCATCTTCGGTTCTCCTCTTCTTCTCAGCTGCTGCGCATCCGTTCCAACAAAAACAGCATATAACGTCTTGTGAAGCATTGTGTTCTAAACTAAACCTCTCTTCCGCTTTCACCGGAATATATCATCCTTCATTCAACTGGTAGTTTCTGTCCGGTCTCTCTTCTCTGTTAACCCCAATTTTTGCTTCTTTTTTTTAAATTTCCGTCCATGGCTTCTTCTTCCCTCCATGGCTTCTTCTCTCGGAATCGCCAAATCGCAACCAGACTCGCGATTCAACAACGATTCCACCGATTCTAGCCGAGTCTACCGATTCTACTCAGAAAACGATTCTACATACGATTTAACTCGCGGAGGCTTAGTAAAATCGTAAAATCGGACGATTCTACGATTTAAATCGCGAGTTTGATAACCATGGTTAACCCAACCCAAAAAGTTCATCATTTGGCAAAAAGCCACAGTAACAACAACCAAAAGGAACATCGAGAACACAGCATAACCTCTATAAACAGATTAACAAAGTTCATTTTCATTGGTATATTACTATATATAACTTCACTGATAAAAAAAAAACAAAAAAAAACTGTTCATTGCAGTAGATGTTTATCCTGCCCATTATAATTGAGAGAAATCTTAATTTATGTCCTTCAGATGTTTTTGGCATTATTTTCCAATCAGAGATCAAGTTGTCTCGATAACCATCCCAATAAAGGTTTACACTGAAGACAAACAAAGATTAGCAAGGTGAAACTTCAATTCTAATCAGAGAATAGAACCAAAATCACTCAAGAAACTGCACTAAATTTTGTTACCAGAACCGAACCCAAAAAGAAGGATCATCATTATCACCATTGAGAGTACAAATGCAAGAACAACAACCGAAGGGACCACATCAAGCACCCAACATATCCTCTAATCCTCTATATTATAAACAACTTAACAATGTTCATTTTAATTTATCGAATATCATAATATTATAACTTCACTCATCACCAAAGCAAAATAATACTCGTTCATTCCAGCAGAGCTCCAACATTCCAATACCTCCTCAAAACACCACAGCAGGCTCTACAAACTAGTCAGAACTCTCTCAATTCTCAATTCTCAAAACAAATATACTCACTAGTCATTACTCAACCAATCAATTAAACAAAAACAAACACCTTGAACTAATTAAGCACGTGTTTGGTTCTGCATTAAAGAATTGATTTTCAGTCTAGAATTGATTTTGAATAAATTCTCACATGTTTGGTTTCATGTTAGAAGTTCAGAATTGATTCTATAATAAAAACATATATTAGATCACTTCAAAATCAATTTTAACCAAAAACAATATTGTCAACACTCATCCAAACATGCACTAACCCAACCAACTATACACACTATTATGCATAACCTTGTTTAAAACCTACCCCCCAAAAAAGGAGAAAAACCCTCGTTTGGGTTGTTCTTCCACCACCACGGCCTGCATGCTATCCTGCTCCACGAGCCTCCACGCGGCTTGTTCGAACGCCAAGCCAGCCAAAGTGGGAGGCTTGTTGAGCACAAGAGGGTAGCCTCTATTGGTGCTTCTAATAACCTCAGTGTCCTCAGGAATAGCCCCAAGCAAGGGCAACCCTAACATTTCTTGCACGTCCAACACCGACAGCATGTCTTCTCCTTTGATCATATCGGTTCGAACCCGGTTGACGATCATCTTGATGTCCCGAATTCCGTCGCATTCGAGGAGGCCGGTGACGCGGTCGGCGTCGCGGAGGCTGGTGATGTCGGGAGTGGTGATGAGGACGGCCTCGTTGGCGGGCGTGATAGCGGTGATGAAGCCGGCGTCGATGCCGGCGGGGCAATCGATGAGGATGAAGTCAGGGGAGCCCTGTGGACGCGCTTTCAGCGCGTCCACGAGCCAGGTGAGGGCTTTACCGCCGAAACCGAGGGGGAGCTTGGAGCGGGGTTTAGAGATGCAGAGGAGTTCGAAGTTGGACCAGCGCTTGTCGCGGACGAGGGCTTGGTCGAGGCGGCAGTCGCCGTTGAGGACCTCGATGACGGTGTAGTTGACGCGGTTCTCGAGGCCGAGGAGGAGGTCGAGGTTGCGGAGGCCGACGTCGGCGTCGATGGCGACCACGGAGAAGCCCAGGCGGGCGAGGGAGAGGCCGATGTTGGCGGTGGTGGTGGTCTTGCCCACGCCGCCCTTGCCGGAGGTAATGACGGTGACGCGCGGGATGGAGCCGGAGAGCTCGGGCTTGCGGTTCCACTGGAGGAGGGCGGAGGAGGGTTTGGGTTTGGGTTTTTTGGGGGTTAGGGTTTTGGAGGGGAGGAGAGGGGAATGGGGGCGGAGGAGTAATGTGGAGTTGGGGGCGGTGGTGGCGCCGGGGAGAAGGTGGAGAGAGGGCATTGGGAAGTGGAGAGAGGGAGAAGGAGAAGGAGAAGAAGAAGAAGCACAGTCGCTGAGTGAGTGACTGAGTGAGAAATGGAATAGCGGAGATTGATTCTTGGGGTTGGGGTTGGCTCTTTCCTTTCTTTTTTTTCTTCATTTAAGTTTGTAAACATTTTAAAAATGTAGTGAGTACCTAAAACAACTACAAAGTTTAATGTCTAAAAAATTAATCCCTTGAAAAAAAAAATCCCAAATTAATCCCTTGAAAAAAACAATTCCCAAATTATTTAGGAATTTCTTTACCCCAAAAAATTATTTAGGAATTTGACTTAAATTTATGTTTGTTCTTAATAATTTTGTGATTGGGTAGTTTTGGTTCTTTATTAGTTTTATACTTTATTACATATTTTTAGTAGATTTTAAGAATAAATGTATTTGCCTATAGTTTAGTTTGTTGACCAAGCTTGTGATTTTGTTGGAGTTTTATTGGATTCTTTCAATTAATTGGAGATGTAAAACATTGGAATTTATATTTGTGTCACTTGAATAATAAGGAGGATGTTAGTTTCTTCTTTTTATCGGAGAACAATCTAAATTCTGAATTCTAGTGCTATAATTTGGGATTAGTTTGAAGCAAAGAACATAATTAATGTTCTCGAATCAATCGAGATGCTTTCTATTTGGGACATCTTCCTTGCTTATTGGGTCCTGTGAACATGGTGTAGAAACAAATAACACAAGAAGAGGAATTGAATTATGTTTTTAGAAATTTGAAATTTTTCTACTGACTAAAAACACATTTATCGTCTTATGCAAATAAACCTAAAACCACTTAGAAATGTTTTGATTCAACCTTTATCAGATGATGAGAAAAAACAGTTTTCTTTGTAAAACGAAATGAGGTATAAGATCTAAAAATAAATTCAAATTCCTTTGTCAATTCAGGTAACAAGAAAGCACACAAATAATTATATTGGTTCGTCTCAAGACTACATCTAGTTCTTGACAACCACTAAGTTTTCACTAACTTATCAAAGTTATAAGTATTGTTCACTACCCCTTCTGACTCTTGCACTTGCAAGCTTTACCCCAAGTTTGACTTAAATCCAATATTATTTGTTCTACCAAGTCATTACTGACCTAAACAAATAAACAAGATTTGTTGAAAGATTGCACACGGACTAAATATGTGATCATCTTACAAATAGATATATCATTCAACACTTTTAGTTTTTTCTCTCAATGTATACAAAGTGTTTTGAGAGCTTAGTATTTTTACAAGAATTTACAAAAAATTTTACAAGAAAGAATGAAAGAATAATTTGCATAGATGATTTGTGTCTTGTTTCTTCAAAACTTCTTCTATATATAGCCTTCATCTCCAAGTATTTGTTGTCTTACAATGGTTAGATTCTTCATTTTGTTCTTCATATGAAGTGTTAAGTCTGTTGGAGCATTTAATGTTTCCCTTCTTCATGCAAAGTTCATGCTAATAGGTTAGAGTGCCTTGTACTTTAGCAGGAAAGTCACTTCTTTCATCATAGCAGGTCTGCAACCATAGAGCACACCCTTTGACGAGGATCAACGACTTTCAGATTGTGGACTTCATTTATTCTTCATAGGACTTTGAAAGATCTTAGGAGAATGTTTTATGTATGAAAGAATCTCAGACATAGTATTAAATAAAGGTCTTAAATGTTATATCAGATCGTCTTATGAATGCATCGTCTAAGACTTCAGACGCACAAATATAGATTATGATCTAATAACATATCAAACACAACTTTTATCATTTGTATTTATTTGCATCTAATAAAAAATAATCAGGAGGCTTGATTAGTCTTTAAGACATGAGTGTCTTTTGACTTAACACATGGGAAATGTATCGATTTTTCCTGTGATGGTAATAGAGATGCTCATACTAGTGAATTTTTGTGTGTCAGGATTTGTGGCAAACAATAGTTGTTTGGTATTTAAGGAAAACCCCCATCATCTATAACGGTAAACAATTCATCGATATTATGGGCATCTCATGCAATGTGGAGGAAGATGTTGTATTGTGTATACTAAGAACAATCAAAAGAAATTGAAAGACTAAGGCTTGAATCTTGCAGATGACGTGTTGTTTTTTATTTTTATTTTTTAATGTAACATGTGTCACTTTAAGATTGGATGTGTCCAAAAATGACATGTTAGGTGCGTGTCCATCTAAGAGTTTCTCATGTCAAATAGTATTTGATGTAGATAATTCAACTCATTCTCTTTCTCTCTCTATTTTCAATTTTTCATGAAACCTACTTAAAAAAACAACCATTCTTCCTCTCATGTATTTTACTGCAAAGATTCTTACTTTTAGACACATTACTCTACTTTTCTTATGTTTCATAATTTGATAGAGACCTATCTAGAAAGATCATAGATGGAGGACTTAAGGAGAGCTTGCATGGAAAGAAAGCCCTATGACTAGAGCAAGGAACAACTATTTCAAACAAGAATTGAAGAAAAATTATCATTTAGGGGTTGTTCATGTTCACCAAGGTTGAAGGTGAACCAAAGAATATCAATTTGAGCCAAATTGAAGAGGACATAGTTGAAAGTTGGAACTCAACACAGTCCTTTAGGCACTTAACATTAAGACTTCAAAGAGCATCATGTCTAAGAATCCATGGTTAACACAGGATGTGTGGCACTCAACACAACTCTCGTTCTCAACTCAAGATTTCTCGCTCTTTGTTTAAACGTCCCTGACAATAAATTTGAATTTACACATTTGAAGTGAGATTTTTATATTTTGAATATAATAAAGCTAATGATGCGTCAAATTTGTGTTTTAGTGAGGCCTAAACACCCATGAACATGTGTTAAGACCTTTAATTAGAGTCAATACTATAAATAACTTGTTTCTCTCTATTTCTAAGGAACTTTTAAATCATTGTGAATTGTAGGCCTTGCTTATGTTAAGAGAGTATAGTATTTCTCTTATTTACTATTTCTCCTATGACCCATAAAATCTTTGTAACAACCCGACAATCAATCTTCTCTCATGTTTAGCCTTTCTATTTTAGTAACATCCATTCTTCCTTTTATGTATTTTGGTGTAGATATTCTAACTTTTAGACACACTCTTCTTTTCTTTTCTTGTGTTTCACAAATTGATAAAGACCAATCTAAAGAGACCATGGATTGGGTACTTAAGGAAAGCTTGAATGAATGGGAAAGCCCTATGACTAGAGTAAAAAGAAAGCATCAAAGAAGAATTGAACAAACATTACTACAAAAACAAGATTTAACATCACAAAGTTGACATCCATTTTGATGAAAACTGATGTTACAAAATGCACAGTGGCATTTTTGTAAATAAAATATCATCGTTAACATAAGTTTTAG
Organism: Glycine tomentella; assembly: GCA_007407185.1. NCBI lineage: Eukaryota > Viridiplantae > Streptophyta > Magnoliopsida > Fabales > Fabaceae > Glycine > Glycine tomentella. The sequence goes on along the minus strand of PYAF01003338.1, from coordinate 764,085 downwards.
AAAAATTGGTGTTAACAAGGTGATTTTAACATCAATTTTAAAAAAATCAATGCTCTAAATACTCACTTAACATCGATTTTTTTTAAAACCTAAAAAAGACCCCATTTTCTCTGCCTCGAAGCCCCCCTCAAACCCACTTCGCCATTGCATCACTATAACCTTTGATATGCTCCATCAGAACACCAACAACACCGTTGTGAAAGTATTCCAAATGTTGGTTGACAAGATGTTTCATCTCAACAACAACGGCTTCAGCATCCTCGCCTTAGTTGTGATGTAAGCGGAACTCGTGACGTCAGTAACGTCAGGTTCGCTATCAATGACCTCTCCATCTTCTCTGATTTGCACACGTACATCAGTAACGTCAGGTTCCACATCATGTCGAACCATTACCTGTCCACCGTAGATCTCGAAAAGCTTTCAGTCGGAACTGCTTTGCCGACACTGGAGCGAGGCTATTAACTGCTCTATCAACATTGGAGCGAGGCCAATCACTTTTCATCACTACCTCCATCAGAGGAGATACCTTGGCGCTGATGAGGATTAACTACGTTAGGGTTAAGGTTGCGGATTTGGTGTCGAGTGAGGCCAATTTCTTTTCCTTCGCTCTCGCAATTCTCTTTAACCTCCATTTCGCTTCTTCCTAATGCAGGTCTTTGATTTCGAAGGCAAATTTGGCGGAAGGCATTTAGGATTTTTGATTTTGTCGCCAAACATTGTTTGAATTATGACAATGATTCTTTTGCGCCGAAGTAGGTAATGGATTTAGGTGCAGGTTATTATGAAATGTGTTTTTGTTTTCCTTCATTTGCTGTGTTGGATTATGGTTATGCAGGAAGTGTTTAGCTTGAGGAAAGTTAGATAACTTGAATGATGTTATTGTGTTGTAGGCTAAAACAAAAGTTGAAGAAGCTTCTGGTAAAACAACAGGAATGATCTTGTCACTTCGTGAGAGGTATTATAGATGATGTCAAATATATTGTACTTTGCTAAGATTGCTGTAAATTATTTGGGCCTAAAATATTTTTTTGAACTCTGTATTTTGCAGTCTCTAAAACTGTAAGGATACACTTGCGATATGCCAAGTACGTTTTTGTTTAAAGAATTGACATTGTTTACTCCCTAGTTTTGTTGGTGGTATCTTTTTGTTTTTCTTTATGAAAGAATTTGAACTTTTGTTTTGAAGGAAGGAAACTTTAGTTATAATTTATATGATTTAAGACTTGGATTCATGAGTGATTTGCAATGAAAAGGCTTCGATGTTCATGTATAATGTTTGGATGGTAATGATTTGGAACCGAATGTTCTTGCAACATTCCCTTTAATCCTCCATTTCCATAGCTGACTCTAATATGTTAGAATTGAGGGTTGTTGATAGGAATCCAAATCATCTTGGTCGTAACCAATGGCCCCAATATAGAGAAAAAAGCCTATTAAGGTGTGCACAAGGCCCAAACACCCAGGCCTTAACTCTTACCTTAGGCAAGAAGTGGAATTGGAGGGAAAAGTTAATAATGGAATGTAGGGGAATAATAGAATATCGAGGATAAGGGCTTTTATTTGAATTGTAATTGGAGGTGAGAGAGTTTAACTCACTTGAGGGCTTAGGCCTTTCTTCTTGTATTGCCTATTTTCATTGCATAATATATTGAACTCAATAGGAATATTAATGGTGCTTTAAGTTGTCTTGCTTTTTGTACAAATTTCCACATATGATAGTCATATTCTCATATCATAGGTTTAGTTGTACTTTTTCATTACTTCTAAACATTGACCAGATCATTGCAATTTCTAGAATGAACTTGAGGCTATAAAATCTGAGAATCAGAGTTGGCATTCTACACTTAAAAATGAGCCATCCATACTTGTTGGGATCACTCCAAGTTTACTTGTACTATGTTTTACAAGTGACATATGTTGTATTAATTGTTCAGGAAGAAAATCTCTTTACAATTATTTTGTATTCTAAATGTATACTTGAACAACTATTTAATCTTTCTTCTTTCTAAAGCCCAAGATGTTGATTTATTATCTACACACCTTGAAATCTTCTGAATAATGTTTAAGGGAGTAGGTTTATAGAATCTAAATTCTTTTTTTTTTCCTTTGAAAAGAATTCATCATCCATTGATATGGTTTCATTGATCCTTTATCATTTTCCTATTGGATATCAGCTTGAAAAGGCAAAGAAAAAGGAAGTTGCATTCATTGTAACATTTGCAAAACGAGAACAACAAATAAACGAGTTTAAGGTAATTACCTTAAAATAAGGTTCTTGTTTGTTATTGCATTCACATAATTTTGTATGCATGTCTGTTATATTCTACTTTACATTTGCAATGCTCTTCAAATGAAGGTGTTGCAAGTTTTATAATCTTTAATGTTATATCTATTATTGACCTAGTTGGGAGTTGGAAAACATTTGTTGTGGTCAAATTGGACATTTATATCTATTATTCACAAAAAAAAAAAAAGCACACATATACATACATGTCCAAATTAAGCACATTTTTCTATCTTTACCATAAGTAATCAGTCAGGTCCCTCATTTAGTGTGCAAATTAAAATTATACTAACCCAGAAGTTGCCTCTTATAATTAATTAGGTTGCATATATAATTAAGTTGCCTATTAGGGTATATACTTAAGTTACTTGAGGGAGTATTGTTTTAAGTTTATAAAAAATTAGCACCTTAATTAATTTAAGTATATACTCTAATAGAAAGATTATCCCTCAAGTATTCATGTGACTCTAAGTGATATAGGTAGTAGTTAGAGAATTGCAAAAAAAAAAAAAAGGTTGTGTATGTTTATAAAAAATTGCACCTTAATTCATTTAAGTAAATACTCTAATAGATAGATTATCCCTCAAGTATTCATCTGACTATAAGTGATAGGTAGTAGTTGTGAGTTGTGTCATTCTGGTTAGAGAGGATTCCATGTGATTTGCATTAGACTTTATATGTTTTTATATGATTATCTGTGATATAAACGTAAGAGTTCTGGTGAATTGATATATTCGGAAGTCTTTATATGATTTACTTATGGCTCTAGACTTATGGGATTCTGGTCATTTTACTAATACTAATAATGTCAACACAGGGTAGACTTGGGCAAAACAAATCCAATATCCAAATTTGATCCAATAACTGATCTGGCCCAATGCATTTTAGTTATTTTTAATGGATCAAATCTTTTATCACATCCATAATTTATATCCATTTATAAATCTGAAACCTCCTTTCTTTTTATACAAATTTTAAATGAAAAATCCAAAGTCCATCATTGTTCAGACATCTTTTACACTCCCTAATTCCCATACAGTATTGCTTTCTATTTTCCATTCACCAACTTTAATCTTTCCCTTCGTTCCTTTCCCACCTACCAACACGATTTCGCTGTAGCTTTTCGTGGCTGATGGTGCTCTTCTTAAGATAGGATACGATTGATTTTCAATTCTTATTTTTTTTTAAAAAAATAGAGGTTGAAGAAGCAACACAAGCACCCTTGTGAATACCCTACTTTGGAGATCGTCGTTAGAGGTACGATCCTTTACTCAAACCCCCCCTTTTTTCCTCATAAATATGAAATCTCACTTGTTGGATTCAAGTCCTTAAATGGAACCATCTATTTTTTATTTGCAATATGTTTGGTGTTTTCTTATTTCTTTTCTTTTTGAGTTTGGTTTGGTAAGTGGGTTTTGGTTACGCACTCCAAAAGTTTCCATCTTGGGCTGATTTGATTTGTAAATTGCATCTGGGTGTGTTAGTTGGTTGATGTGTTAATTTGCTATTTGAGTTGGGTTCTTTCATTTCATGCTTTGACTAGAAAGTTGAATCTGTGTTGACTATTACTTAAATGTTACTTTTTTTTTCTTTCAGATTTTGAAGCACTTTTCAATTATGGGTCTAACAAATTTTCAATTTTCAGAATAAAATGATTTTTTTTTGCAAAAATTTGTGTGGTTACTTATTGAATTTGTTTCTATCCTTTGGATTGATTGATTTTATTTTCTTAGTATTTTCGAATGGTTCAATTAAAAGTGCCTCCTATTTATTGATAATTTTTTCACTTAAATCTCATTTTTTTTTTGTTGTGGAATTTGCACATGTTAGGCTAATTAGTGCATACTAATTGTAGATAGTACTAATTGTAGATAGGTTAAAAATTTTGTTTCTTATCATTGCTTTATTTTCAGTTTTGAGTCTAGATTTTTTTTATAAAAAAAATAATTTGAATGTACTTATGTTATGATCCAATTACAGATTTTCATTTATGAAATGTTTATTAACTTTTATAAAAGTTTATTTTTTATAGGAACTTTTATAATAGTTAAGCCATACTTGAGATGATTTTTTATTGGTGGAGAGTGCAAAAATATTTACACTGACCATACAGCAAAATTAAATTATTTGTAAAGATTTGAGCATTTGACTTACTTAACTATCTCCTATTGTGTTATTAGCTTGTCACTAAATAGGATGTTCTTGTTATGACAAAATCACATTATTTTTTTATTAGATAAATTATTTTATTCTTCATGTTTCCATTCACATTATAAGTTGTTTCTATAAGCTATGTTTTTGTTTGCAAAATTCCAAATATGAATTTGTTACATGTGCATAATCTGAATGCAGTCATACAGATGTCATCCAACTTTTCAGTCTCGAACACCGAAGTTTCTTCTTCACCAGCTGTCACTAGCTTGATAATTGCAACACCCCCTTCAATAATGGAAGAAGAAATAGATCAGAAACTTGGAATCATTTCAATCAACTAGAGCCGAAGTCAGATATAAGGACTCAATGCAAGTATAGTGATGTCGTGATTAATGATGTGAAAGGAACAAGTTCAATGCTTTGTCATGTCTCTAGATGTCTGAATAACCCTAATAAAGAAGTAATCAAGAGGCAAAATATAACTTCATCCTCGACTAATGACGAGATTATTTGCTTGGATGTTGAAACAAGGTAGAATTCCACTTATTTGATGTTAGATGTTGCTTTGAAGCATAAGAATGCATTTTAGGAGTTTGAGTTTCATGATAGAAAATATGCTAATAAGTTAGAAAAAGGGATATGTCTGCCTTCCTGTGAAGATTGAGAATATGTTGAGGCTATCATACCCTTCTTGAGCATTTTCTATGAAGCCACTTTGCGCATCTCAGGCACCTCTTATGTTACTAGTAATATGTACATGTTAGAGGTGGTAGGTATTTGGCATGGGATTAACAATTTGCTTAACTGCAACATTAAAGATAGTGCTACACATAAGATGACTAAAAATATGAAAGAAAAATATCATAAATATTAGGGTGATCCTTACAAGTTGAACATGTTATCGTTAATTGTTGTTGTGTTAGATCCGAGGTCTAAAGTAAAATATATGAATTGGGCAATTGAACAACTTTTTGATGTGGACAAGGCAAATGGGTCTAAGTTAAGGCTAGCCTTCTTTGAAATCACTGTTCAATGAATATAATGATCATAAAGGGGGGACTCAAGATGATACACAACAAGCACATGTAAATGTACCTAGTTACAAGAAAGATCCATATGGTTGGAATCTATTTTTGCAAACATCAAGGCTAACCTCATCAAACAAATATGAGCTTCAAAAGTATTTAGATGAAGTGATTGATACAAGTGAAAATCTAAATATTCTTGATTGGTGGAAAGTTAATTCAGGTTGATTTCCAACACTTTCAAACATAGCACGAGAGCTATTAGCTATGCCTGTTTCTACAATAGCATATGAGTATGCATTTAGCACAAGTGGAAGGGTGCTTGATTCGTTTCATAGTTCTCTATCACATGAAAAGGTGGAGGCCCTTATTTGTAAACAAGATTGGCTCAAAGATACACCTTCAGCACCATTGTTAGACTTTGATTTGGAAGAGCTTAAAAATTTTGACAAAGGTATATTGTTTTCCAATTTTGTAGTAATATTATAATTAAAATATTTATTGAGTAGCAAAAATTTTTCTTTTTTATAGAGTTGGTTTTGTTGGTTCAACTACTATTTCTCTTGAAGAGTAGTGTTTGAGATTGATACTAATTCTTACACTTTGCAATTTGCAAGGTACTTTAATGTTACACTTTGATGTGAATTATGTTTTGTTTTAGATTTTTAAGTATAAACTGTTGATTTTGGTTTTGGGAATAGGTAGTGTTAAGGTTGGTGAAAGTCAAACATTCTGTTGTTAGTTGCGTAGGATACACCTAAGTGAAACTGATGGGCCATTGGATGGATGGATGGATGGATGTACTCTTGGATTTTCATATTTCAAAAATATAGTTTTAGTATTTTTTGATAGAATAATACTTTGAACAATGAGAATTAGATGGATGAATTGTGCTTTAAGGATATGTAGTTGTTATTGTGCTTCACCCTTCAAACTTCGAATTGTTTGTTGTTTTGAGAGTTTATATTACATTTTATTTTAGTATCTTGAGTGTGATTATGGTAAAACTTGGTCAAGTTCAAGTGTATGATTAATTCCTTTTAATGATATTTTAATTAACACATTTGGTATTTAAAATAATTCTTATCAAGTTCAAGTGGACAGGTGCTAAGTTTTCTCTTTTTAGTGTTTAATTACTAAAATTTATATAAAAAATACTATAACATTTAAGTGGATATAAATTGGATATGATCAAATCCATATACACTTAAATGGATTGGATCTTGAATCCAAATTATTTTTAAAAAAATATGGATATAGATTTAAGATCCAATCTATTTAAGTAGATATAGATTGGATTCTTAAAAATCCAATCCATGCCCACCCCTAACACAGGGGTTCCTTGGTTATATTATAGCTTGATAAAATTTTCTAGTTCTATTCCAAGTTTGTGGTTTTCTCTAGTTCTTTATCTCAATTTTCTTTTTAGGCTACCCAATATGCAATTTTCATTTGAAATCATCTAATGAAGTTATTATGACAATCAACATGTTAGGAATCTTTAAACTTTGATAAAATATGGAGCCTTAGAAATGGACTTTTATAAACTGAAAGCATTTTACTTTGCAATTAATTTTCTTTAATTGGTTTTCATCATTGAAGATGATTATTATTATCAATTTATCATTAAGTTTTTTGCAAAAAACAGCATCGATTAGTCTAAAATTGATGTAGAAAGTGTTTTTACAGCATCGATTTTGGCCAAAACTGATGTGGTAAGCACATTCAACATCAATTTTGCCAAAAATCGAAGTTGTATACAACTTTAAACATCGGTTTTTTAAGAACCAATGTAGAAAGTGATTCAAAATACACAATTTTGGTCACATTTCTACATCTGTTTCAGCCAAAATCGATAAAATGCCTACTTTCAATGACAGTCATTTCAACATTGATTCTATCGATGTTGAAACTCCTTCATAATTGATCTTAAAACCCTTTTTTGTAGTAGTGAAAAGGATAATCCCAAATTATTGATGTTGACCAAGATTGGAGGAAAACCAAATGAGGTCATATTGCTCCAAATTGAAGAACATACAGCTAGAAGTTTACGCTTAGTGTAATCTTTTGAGTGCTCAGTGCTATCGTTACAATGAACATCAATTTTTGTTTGAGAATTCACACTCAATGAAGGATTTGAGCTCTTGCGCTTAACTTAGGATGTCCCACCCTTAGCTCTAATGATGGGCCTATTTTGTGTTTTAGTGAGGCCCAAACACTCTTAAACATGTTTAGGACCTTTAACTAGAGTTAAGACTATAAATATATTGGTTCTCCCTCTTTGAAAGAAACTTTAGTGCAAGGAATCCCCAAATAGAGTAGTGTATTGTAGAGTCACTCCAATGGCAGCTTTGACTAATATAAATTTACACAACATTTTTCTGTTAACATTAGCAAAGACAAAAGCAAAGTAATAATCAAAGTCAATGACAATCAAACAGATAAATCTCTAAACTGAGAACTGAGACAAAAATTAGTTAGCATAATAAATGCCAATTCGAACTACCCGTCTTGTTGTGATATTTTTAAACATGCAGAAAGGACAGGGGCATTTGTTATTTATCCACCTTTTAGGATTGTGACAAAATTTAGTCAAACAGATTGTGACAAAATTTAGTTTATATTTAATGATTGCAAGATAATATTGGTGTCATCTGAAGCTCCATGAATACATCCTAAGTGGTATCTGATTTTGGATATTTTCTAATTTTTCATCTTATTGTTAATTGATAATGAGATTATTTTTATTCATTGAAACTTGGTCTGTAAACAACTTATATCTGAAAGTCTGTCTACTAGCAATGTCAAAGTGTTTGTATGCAATGTTTTTTTTGTTTCTACTTTGCATGTTATCTGGGATGGCCTTGAGAAACTTATTAAGGAAATTGGTTCTTGTTAATAGGGTGTGATAGAATGTTGGTTGTCGTGGTGTTTATGTTGACCCTCCAAATGATTGCCAACAAAGGATCCTAGAATACTTTAGACTCGTGTGCTTGCTGCTGTTTTTGTCTTTGTTTTTCTAAACTTTAGGCTCCCTTGACATAAAGGGGAAAAAGGAAGTGAATGGAGGATATTAAATATGAAAGTAAAGCTACATATATCTAATTATTACATAAAATTTATTATTTAATCATAGCTTATTTAACCTTCTTTTTAATCATTAATATTCAGATTCTGGTATATGTCCCATGTGCGAGTAGTAGTGTGCAGACCTGGTATTTAACTTGTGAAATACTATGCCTAAAGTAAACTAACCCACCCACATTTCTATTAATAAAGAAAGAGATGACCTATAAAATAAATATGAAATTGTTCATTGAATGCTTAAACAACAGAGTAACTCCTTCCTTCATATGATTATGACACCATATGGCATATATAGAATGAAGAAAACAATTATAGGTACCAAAATTAAAACACTCATTTTATAAAAACTAAAAATATATAAGCATTTTCAGTGTTATTACATTGTTTTTTTTTTCTTTTTCAGGCTAAAAGAATAATGAAAGTTAAGACCAGTTGGCTACTGCTAGCAGCAATGCAACATTTTCTAACAGTTCTTCAAAATTAAGAAAATTCTCAAATGTGAATAAGAATTAATTACTTCAGTACTTTGCCATGATGTAAGAACAAGTCCTGACTTGCCATTTCCTAGCATCATGCCAAGGAGTTGATATAGTCATAGAGAATTAGAGACAATAGGCATGACATTTTCAAAGTTCTCCACCTCGTTGACAGTGAAACGACCGCTTTTTCTTCGCTTTATTTCGTACTTAATTTTATTTGTGATGTTTTGTTTTTTTAAAATAAATTTCCGAAAAGAATAATGAATACCCAAATTAATTTTTGAAGACGTTTTTAGAAATTATGAAAGTTTACGCGTTGATCTAAATAACGTAATTCATAATGTTCACATTTACATACCATACAGTCCATTATTACAAATCCACAGTCCAAAACATAAACAGTCCATGATACATATCAAGATAGATATCGTCAAAAGCAGAGATTCATCATAAAATCTTCATCACATCTTCTTGTACAGCATCCATTGTTATTATCACTGTTCATCTGCTCGCCCAAATAATTTGGAGTCATCACAGGTATCAACCACCAGACACAAAATAGGGTAAGTCATGATAAACAAAATTTAAATAATAACAAACAGGTTAGTCAAATATACATATATAGTAACAATTATAAAATAACAATACAGAATATTCACTAAGGTAGTGAAATATACGTATATAGTAACAATTATAAAATAACAATACAGAGTATTCACTAAGGATTAATTCACACCATTCTAATCAACACAAGAATTAAATCATTTCTTTTTACACACATACTCATCATGTAAAGGTTAGAATGCATGTTTATGCATGACTGAGATCTCAGCTTATCTTCTCTTTAGTGGCCACAGTCAGATAATCCCACCCTCACCTTAGTGGAACGAACTTATCCACCCAGTCAGGGTAGCCCAGTGGCGCGTAGGATTATCACCTCCACCTATGTGATCATCATGGTGGTGTGGTCCTCACTGTCTCAACTACCCCCAAGTTTGAACACCTCAGAACGTATGGACTCAGTTTAGTTATCTGACACGCCTCCTCATGAGGTACAACTTCACAAATTCTACCCCACCGGGTAGATGCACATGAATTCTACCCCACCGGGTATATGCACATGAAAATGTACAAATGATTCATTTTACATCTTTTAATTATTCTTTTCTCATCGCCTTCATCTCAAATTCAACATCATCAACATGGTACACCTCTTAAATTATTTCTCATCATCATGAATCACCCAACCACATGATAATTTTACTAAAGTATCTAGAATTACTCAATAACACATAAATTTTGTGTATTTCATCTTCACCACACATGAAATATTTTCAAAACACACTAAATAACTTATCTCCATTAAATCAAATCATACATCGTTTCCCACTATTACACCAAATTTCACAAAGCTTCATTGCTCCACACAACTTTCCCTTCATTGAACCTTTATTTTAATTCCATACTTACACAATTATATTAATTAAATCCCAAAATAATTTAATTCTACATGGTTCAATTTTGATATAACAACAAAATAAAATTTAAGAGACTATTTAAGATTAAGGAAACTTTATGAACTAAACAAAATAAATAATTAGAATAATATTTAGATTAAGGAAACATTTCGAACTAAACTAATTCAAGGAACACAAGATATATGCTATCTACAAAATAATTCATGAAACAATATAACTTAAACATTTAAACATTATCTAGAAAGTTTGGTAAGTGTTTAATTTTAATTTGTTTCATCATTTATAGAATCCAAATAAAATTTCCATAATCATTCTCATCAAACACTTTGGTTCTTTAGTTCTTCTCTTCCCTTCCAATCATCACACTTAACTCTTTATTAACCCAAGTATTTAGCTTTGATTAGAGGTAAGTTAATATTTAAACTTGGTTTATCAAGGACTTCCCCATACCTTGATTGTTTCTTAAAATTGAACAAACTT
>PYAF01003338.1:728384-745744 GCA_007407185.1 Glycine tomentella | reverse complement strand
CATAATTAAGAGAAAACTCCTAAGATTATTTTCATCCTTCTCATACAATTTTCTAATAATTTGGATAGCTTGAATTGAACTTTATTTCATAATATGTATTTAAAATTTCTAAAAATCTTACTAGATAGCGAATTATAATTTCTAATCATCCTAAAATATTGCCTTAAATCCATATAAGTATAAAAATATTGGGGTGTTATAGACAGGACCTTATTAACTATAACAATAATAACTTATTAATCATAATGATGAGAGCAGGAAATAAATTAAACTTGTGCCAGAATTTGATATCAGCAATTGAGTAATAATCAAGTGGTAGTTATTGGATACTTAAATCATAAATACTTTGCTTGAAACATGTTTAGTACTCGCAATCAAAGACCAAAACATAGAGAATGAAATAGTTTTACCAACACAATATTCCCTCTTTTAATAGTAACAGATTATTACTCACAACACAAGACATAGAGAATGAAATATCACATATACGTGTCCATGTACATAACAAATTATATGTCATCAAAATAACAACAAACATTATTGGGGCAGAAACCATAGATTACCATAGATTACTTGTACCGTAATATCAAAGGAATAGGTTCTAAGGCTTTCGGTTCATTTCTCACTTCCCCTTTTATTGAAATAAAATGCTTTCATTCCCTTTTTGAGACAGGAATGCCTATTAATGTAAATCACAAACTTATTATTCACTGAGGCATTTCATCGAATAGGTTTGAAGCAGCAAAGCAAAGGCATATAGGTACATCAAGTTTCATTGAGGAATTTCATCGAATAGGTTTGAAGCAACAAAGAAAATGCATATAGAACAAAACTGTTGAAAAAATTTATTTCAAGAAATTACAAAACACGTGAATGATAGAAGATAGAAGGAATAACGATTTTATTACCGATTAAGATGAAGCAAGGATAGGAAACTGAACGTGATGCTTTGTTGGTGGAGATGCAGCTGATAGGAAGATGATTTGTTGGTGGAGAATGGAGATGAAGCATGGGTAGGAAACTCAAAGTGATTTGGGTCACGAAAAAATTAACGTAAAGCTACAAGTCGGGCTAAGTCTAAGCGGTATAAAGCCATGAAGGAATAAAGATGGACTTTGGATTTTGCTTTTAAAATATGTATTAAAAGAAAATAGATTTAGATTTATAAATAGATGTAAATTATGGATGTGGTAGAAGATCTGGTCCATTAAAAATAATTCAAGTAGATTGGACCAGATTAGTTATTAGATTAAATATGGATACTGGGCTTTTTTGTCCACCCCTACTACTCATGACTCCTTTTCCTTACATTACGGCTCCTCAACTATTTGATTCTTTCATTTCTTCCCCTCTTTAGATGTCTTGCATTTATTCTTCAATGCATTCTTTCAAACTCTTTGCAACATAACTATCAAACTATATTATTATGCATCTAAAATACACTTATGATTCAATGACTTCTATGTCTTTGGGGCCACTTCAACTTGAGTAAAATTTATTTTCAAAAATTTTATTTTTCTAAAATTAATGTTGACTAATAATAAGTTTACCTAAGTTACATGTCAATGTACTTATTATCTTTTTTAATTATTCCTTGACATTAAATAATCCAAACAAAGTATGTTATTATTAAAGGAAAGTTTGATAAATTAAATAATTTTGAACTATAGTTTATCCGAAATGCCTGTTCAAAAATTAGTTGCAAGAATTTGAATAAAAGTAAAAATATGGAAAAAGGCGTCGATAGTGCAAATACTTATGTCTTTCATTATAAATATGATGAGACTATTAAGGTGTTGCACCTTAAACTTGTAAAAAAAATTGCATATTTGTAGATTTTTTTTCGTGTTGGAGCAAGGTATCCAAGTCTCTAATCATGATAGAAATATTCTTTATCTTGCTCCTACCTCAAGATATGTCTACTTTGGTCAATATTTTTCTACCCTCCATCAAGATAATATGTCATTTCTTGATCTAGATTTGAATGTAGTTCTTGAAATTAAGAATAAGGATATGCTTACCCCAACCTATGTTGAGCCAAAGTTCTAATATGGAAAGTGCACCAATGTTGCAAATTGTAAATACTAGAATGAAAGAATTAATAAAGTTTTAGAGTGTGAACGAGCCCTTCTGGTTCAGATCTCTACTTTACAAAAAATTCATTTTTCACCGTTATAGCTACCAAAGGATTTTTGTAGGAATAAGTATTTTCTTAAGCGAACCTTATGCATATATAAATTCACCAAAAGATTTATAAACAATCGGCATGAGTGGGACACAACTAGTTGAAATGATTTTAAATTTAGTTAAGTCTTCTTATTATTCCAAATATATTTGCTAAAAAAAAGTTTATGAAAATGTTTGAAAGGTCCACAAAAGGAGTGGTAGCAATAAAATGGGGAACATAAGGGTCTTCATGGAACTTGATTCCTCTCATGATGATTATGATGAATGTGATGTGATGAAGATGATTATGATAACATAAGGTTGATGAATAAGTTGAGAAGACATGGGTTCACTAATATTGCACACAAGATTTGTTGGACTAAAAGAGTGTTATATTGTGCAAAGTTTGCAATGAGTATTTTAAAACATACTAGTATTTTAAAATATACTAAATAGTATGTTCTAAAATAGTCATTGCAGAATTTGCTTAATAACACTATTTGTTCCAATCAACATTTGGTGAATTTCTTCACTTTTGTCAACAAGAAGAAGGAACTCGACGACCTACGTGTCGAGATGCCTGTGGAGATTGCTACAATTCCTTCTAATGTATTGTGCTAACACTTGAAAATTTTAATGAGGTTGTCTTCAATGAAGCCAAAGATGTCTTGGTTGAGTTTTATGCTCCATGGTATTGACCAATAATTTTCGTATTGTTTCTATTTTCATCTTTATTTTGTTTTGGACTAAAATTTGGTAAAACTTAGTTTACATTGCACATTATATTGTGAAAAAACTCATATTGCTAGATCTAATAAATTTTGGGATTCTACTATGTGTGAACATTGAAAAATTCTTGCTCTTGTAAGTGTATATTTGAGGTTCCTTGTTATCAATTTAAGGTTGAGGCCTTTAATTTCCATAAAACTAATAATGTGGAACCTAACTATACTTTTTTTTTTCCTTCAGACTTACGAGAAAGTTGCCACAACATTTAAATTGGAGGAAGATGTAGAAATTGAAAATCTAGATGTTGATAAATATAAGGATCTAGCTGAAAAGTGAGTTTTAGCCATCAGGTTTTTAGGCACTTGATTGTGTGCAAGTCTCTTTTCTGTCTCTAGATATAATTCTTTAGTTCCTATCTTATTCCATGTATTGCCTATTTATTCATCTATCAGCTCTGTAATTAAAGGATCAAGTGCTCCAATGTAAATGTTTTATTATTATATATTTGTATGGTTGAAATGATCTTAGTAAGAGTATAGTATTATATCTATATTTTCCTAGAATTTTATAAATGGAAAGATCAAAACCCATCCAGTTTGTTTTCTTTCTTGTGTTAAGAACCAGGGAAAAATGAGTAGGCAAGAAAAATTTTCTTTCTTTGACTGCAATATTTTTCCATCATTGTCATCCTAACCTTTTTTGTTAAAGTGAACCTTCCATAACTTTTGGAAGTTTATAGCCACTTAACTATGAATTTAGATAAAGATTATTTTGGAGGTTCTAAATGTTGACCATACCTTTCTATGCACTCTTTGATTTGATGTGAAACAGATATTTAAGAGTGTGCATCTCTATTGTCAATTTCTTCATGTTTCTCTGTCCACTAATTTATGTTTCTGACCTTAGAGATGAAATTAAAAGGCTTGAAGCTATGAGGATAGAATTACAAACCCAAGTTGACAAGGAGGTATGATCTTGATTTCCTTTATGTATTACATTATTTGAACGTGTTGGAATTTTAAAGTCAATCGATCAATTTTGATTGCTCTTGTAGGTAAAGGCAAATGAACATCTGCAATCTCATGTGGACAAACAAAAGAAAGCCTTGGAAGAGTGTCATCTAGTTCTTGGGCAAGATGTTTGTTCATTATAAGAGAAGTTAACCTGTTATTCCATGTAAATAAGTGGAGATTTTGTTTTCTAAATTTTCTTTTCACAGGTGGCTAGACTACAGGAACAGTTGCACAAGGAAAAGAATTCTTGGGTAGCTCTTGAGGTAATTCTCTTGTTTATGATTTATCCTATATTGGTGAAAAGGCTTGTTAAATTCATTCAAAGATGTTTTGAGTTTTGATCATGCATGTCATACATAATATCCAAATCTTATATAGAACAAAGTAGAGCTTAAGGAATTAGCTTTGGTAGAAGAAGATCTTACCAACTTAGAGTGGAAGGTTGATGAGATTGGGGTGAGGCTTAATGAACTTGAGCAGAATCATTGAACTATTGCATATTCCTCTATTCGATCGCAATATATATCAAATCAGGAAAGAAAATTGTATGTTTATCATTATCCAAATGTTTATTATTACATTTTTCTTCTTATTTTTACAATTTTTCTTATAATGGTATTTGTTTCCACTTGTTTGTTTCTTTTTTGTATTGAAACCATATGGATAATTACATTTTACTTTCTTCACTGTATTAACAGAAAATGCAAGGTAGATGTCGAAGTTGTTGCTATGTCACAATCTAATAGATTAATAAGTAAGGTAAATCTACAATATATCAACAGAGAATTTATTCCAAAGTATTTGCAACATGGTGAAAAGTAAAAGAAGATTTGAATGAGTTTTAAAGCAATGAACATATTAATAGAGAGGGATCTGGCTCCTAAATAGAGCCTAGGTATCATGAAATTTGAAGTTTGAACAATAAAGCTTTATCTTGTTACTTATAAAAATCCTATGGAACTTTTATTCTTTCTCCCAGACATTTCTTTTGTTTATTTTTACTTGCTAGACAACAAGTTGCAAATTTCCATAAGTTGTTACCTCTCAAGCTTTTCTCATTTAAAAAGCCAAAGGTGGTCTTTATCACGTTTATCTATAGCATAGTTGGCATGTATTTGTGGAAGCTCTCTTACTTGAAAACATATTAGAAGCCTTGCTACTCAAGTGGTTAATTATATTTAATTATATTTGAGGTTGGTAAGAGTATAAGAGCACTTTTATATAGATTGTGTTTGATGGTGCTTGCCTACAAAGTCTTGTAAGTTAATAAAATTATTAAGAATGTTTTAAGTTTTGTATATAATTTGCCTTATGGAATCCAGGTTAACGTTATAAATATATTTTCTTTATAAATTGTCAATGAGTACAATGAATTTGTTGCTATTCAACATGAAACCCAAAAACTAGTAAGTGTCCTCCATTTGTCATTTATCTTAAACCTACCAACATTGCTTATTTGCCTCCTGTATAGTATAAGCACATTAATTTTTTTTTTAATTTGTATTGATTAAATCTATTTTTGTATTAAACTATGCAATTTGAAGATGATTATTAATATTATTACTACTTTTTTTGCAAAAAACAACATTAGTTGGTCTAAAATCGAGGTAGAAATTGCCTTTACAACATCAATTTTGGCCAAAGCTGATGTGGTAAGCACATTCAACATTGGTTTTGCCAAAAATTTATGTTGTATACGACTTTCAACATCGGTTATTTTAGAACCAATGTAGAAAGTGCTTCAGAACACACAATTTTGACCACATTTTTACATCGATTTCAACCATAATAGATGTAGATAATGATTTTCAGCATCAGTTTTAAAATCGATGTTGAAAATGAGTACTTTGAACGACGACCATTTCAACATCGATTCTAGAACTGATGTTGAAACTCCTCCATAATCGATGTTAAAATCCTTTAATGTAATAGTGAACAAATATTATGTGCATGACTAGTGAACCCATGTCTTCGCATCTTATTCCTCAACCTTATGCTACCATAATCATCTTTATCATGCGAGTGTTCATTATCACATTCAACATAATCATTGTAACATCCCAAGTTTTGAGTACTAGGAATTTACCATAAAGAGAACTCTTATTAGGACCCTTCTATTATATTTTCTATAAATATTTGTTATTATTATTTGTATATTATTGGTTTTATCCTAAGCATGTACTTGCGTTGTGCTAGTGTGTGTTCCTATACACGTGTGTAATTTGTGTATATTGTTATTGTTATTGTTGTTGTTTTTGTTGTTGTAGTAGTAGTTGTCGTTAACATATTATATTATATTTTGTGTTAGAAGAGTATTAGAATAACTTTTTACAGTTAAATGCTTGAAAAATTGTCCAAGCAAGTGTTAGTTTTATGATAACAACCCTAGATAGACCATATCATATCTTGAGTTATAGTTGTCCGTGTGAGGTGTTTTTTGTGTTGTTGGAAAACTTGCTAAAAAAACTACAATTCATTCATACACCTTAGAAACCAAAATCAGCTTCTATATTAGAGAAAATCATCTTCAAAGTAGGTCACTTGATCATGAAAAATTCTCTAAGTCCCACATTGGACAAAATAACCTCATGAACCCCTTTCTTCCCCTATATGTAGAGGAAATCAATAAGCCTTATATGCACCAAAGAATTAAGTGGGCTTAGCATTAGGCGTGGAGCCCCTCAGTCAATATGTTATGGTGGAGATTGTGGTAGATGAAGCCATTGGGTAAATGCTTGAAAAATTGTCCAAGTCTAG
Source organism: Glycine tomentella (assembly GCA_007407185.1). Classification (NCBI taxonomy): domain Eukaryota; kingdom Viridiplantae; phylum Streptophyta; class Magnoliopsida; order Fabales; family Fabaceae; genus Glycine; species Glycine tomentella. The sequence continues at coordinate 739,079 of PYAF01003338.1, read as the reverse complement.
TGTTAGTTTTATGATAACAACCCTAGATAGACCACATCATACCTTGAGTTATAATTGTCCGTTTGAGGTGTCTTTTGTGTCGTTGAAAAGCTTGTTGAAAAGCTACAATTCATTCATACACATTAGAAGAAAAAAAATCAGCTTCTATCTTAGATAAAATCAACTTCAAAGTAGGTCACTTGATCATGAAAAACGCTTTAAGTCCCACATTGGACAAAATAACCTTATGAACCCCTTTCTTCCCCTATATATAGAGGAAACCAACAAGCCTTATATGCACCAAACAAAGAATCCAGTGGGCTTAGCATTGGGCGTGGAGCCCCCCAGTCAATTTTTTTTATATTTCCTTTTAGTTTTCCAACTTGGGGAATTTAGACAGCTTGAGATTGTGTTTTAAATCACAAGCAAGTTTTGTCCATAGTAAGAGTTGTCGTAGAGATCGTGGTTGATGAAGTCATTGGTCAATGTGTTCTTGGGAGTATTCACAAGATCATGTTCGTTTTTCTTGTTGAGGAATTGATTCATTTGAGGTTAGGGGGAGTGGGTTTTCTCTTTTAATTTTGTTGTATAGGTGGTAATGAGCCATGGGTAGATTCTGTGATCTTAGGTTTATGATTATAACAAGTTTATTTTCTTGGATGGGTTGTGAATATACTGAAGCACTTTGTTTTTCTATGATTTGGGTGAATTTTATTTTTTCATGTTTTGATTTTTTTTTCATTTTGATGTTCTTGAAATTGAATTTGATAACTGATGTTGGACGCACATGCTAATTTTTTGATAAAAAAAAAGTTAACTTAGAACACTAAAACATGTTAAATGATAAAATTAGATTGTGTTCTTCATAAGAGTTATATCCTTGGATGATATCTAGTTAAGGGATTTTATTTCACTAAAAAATAATTTATATAACTACAGTTATTGCAATTTTAGTGAGTAAAGGTTAAGCTGTCAAAATTATGCAGCCAATTTGTATATTTCCTAATTTTAGGTTTCTAAACGATTGAAAGGGATTTTGAGGTCAACATATAAGTTGTAGATAACTGTGTTATCTTTCTAACTAGATACAAACCAACTTAATATGATTAGTACAACTCTATGAAGGTCATAGTAACGTAGGAGTAAAAATGAGTGTGTAATATTGATTTCATAATGAGTGGTAGTACGATTCATGATGTTTATACTTATTATTTGACAAATGAAGTGATGTTATGATATTGTTGTGTGAATGAGTGAATATGCCCATGATTGGTATTGTGACTGAATGCATGATATCCACGAGTATATGTGAAAGTAATATGTTATGATATGCATGTGTTGTGAAAAATGTTAGAAACTATCCCTGGAGGATAAGAATATCTAAGGGAATTTGAAAATAAACCATGTACATATTGTCTATGAACCATGCATCGTGTTGTGAATATGTGTTTTAAAGTGAAGGACGTTTATGAACCTAACTGGGGATGTCATGAATGAATTGACGTATGACTCTGACCTTGGGGGTGCAACGGTTTGGAATCTCCTTTAAGCTCATGTTGATCACATGTGTTGATGTGCTGGAGTATCTCTTGCAAGGTCGGAAAACCATAACGCGTCGCCAAGGGTGTCATCTCGATGAGAGTGATAGTGCCGGGTTGTCCATCATGTGGTAATTCATCGACTACATGAACTCCTGGACTACATTCATAGTGTTTTCCAAAATGGTGCCACATGCATTCAAGTGTAGTGAATTTTTGTATGGAATGTTTGATTTGGATGAAGCATGCTTGTGTTGTGGAACACAATTTTTTTATAAATGTATCTTATATCTTTATGACTTCCTTAATGTTTTAAATTTATTGAAATGTATCTCACTCCTTGTTTGTTTGTCTTGTTTGTTTGGTAGGTTGAACGTCACCCTTACAGGTAAGTATTTGTAAGGTTATGATGATGATGCTACATGAAAGGTTTAGGTCTCCACTTTGTATTACTATTAATTTTAGGGTTTGAATGTTTTGAAGACACATGTTTTATTCATTATCTAAGGATTAAATTAATAAGTAGTTTTCCACCATATTTTATTTAATATGGTTTGTGTGGAATTTTGAGCGTCAAGATTTGTTTAACATGTATTTACTTTATTTATTGATTTGTTTTCTTTAAGTTTATAAATATTTGGCATGTAATACTCTTACCGTGAAATTGTTGGTTTCAGAGGAGCTATTTAAAGAATGGAATAGGAATCAAGCTTTGGTTTTGAGCTTTCAACATGCATTGGATGCCTTGAAGAATGATTTGTGTTAAATGTGTAAGAAAGAAGCAATTCTGGTGATCCAAGTGCATTGCATTCATATCATTCAATAATTCAATTAACTTGAGTAATAAAATTCACAAGGCTTTGGTAAAATGATCAATTTAAATCAAAGGTTTTTGGAAAAATGAATTTGTATTGATTTAATCGATTACATTGAGGAGATAATCGATTGTTTTGTTCTTAGATCATTCTGGAAAACTTTTCAAGAACAATATAATCGATTACCTATCGGAATAATAGATTATTTGACCTTTGTTTTCACTAACATTATCTTAATGAATACTTTAATTGATTACCAACAGATAGTAATCGATTACATTGCTATACATTATTTTAAGCCGTGCTGGAAGAATCGATTACCAAAGAGTAGTAATCGATTACACAGGCTAAACTGAAAATAACATCTTCCTATCATAATCGATTACCAAATTCAGTAATCGATTATACTTTGTGTTAATGTATATAAGGATTGCTGCATTAATCGATTACCAATATAGTAATCGATTACATAGTTCAATATGATTTCTAAAGCTTCCTGATTTAATCGATTACCAGAATCCGTAATCGATTACTCAGTGCATTTCAAGTTTATGAAGCTTCTTGTCTTAATCGATTACAAGACGGAATAATCGATTATTTTGTTCGTTGTTCATGTCCAGATTTCTGTAGAACACTTTAATCGATTACATGAGTGAAATAATCGATTATTAGACACGTTTAATCGATCACTGACAGTTACAAAAGTTTGTTATAAATAGAACCTTGGTTCAGCTTGTTTTGTAACTTGATCAATTCGTATTCTGAGCACACATAAGCTTTCTAAACACGTTCTAAGTAATTTTTCTGGGTTCTATGAGTTCTTGCTTTCACTAAAACACTTATGGATTTTTGAGTGATTCTTTAAAGCAAGAAGATACTTTCAAAGGTTAAGGAAGGAGATGTTCTGAGATTGTTTTTCATCTTTCAACTTGGTTTGTTCATTCATGTGCATATCATTCACTGGATCATCAGGTGGTTTCTTTCCTTAACTGATTGGTTAATTTTGTTTACAAATTTGTATTGTATTGGCTATTGTAATTTTGATTCTTAAAGCTTGGGATTAGAGAAGGTTTCTCTAGATTAAAGATCAGAGTAATGTTCTCTGGATCTTTCTCCTTAGATTTCTAATAGGGTTTTAGATTTCTATTCTTTGTCTAGGGTTGATAAATGGGAGATTCTTGTAAAAGCTTGTAAGAATATTTTTATAATAGTGGAACTCTAACCTAGTGTTGGTTGGAAACAACTGGATGTAGCTTTATGATTTGAAGTGAACCAGTATAAATTGTGTGTGCTCTTAATTATCTTCACATCTTATTATTTGTCTTTTATTCTTTGAATCATATTTATTGCACAACAAGTTTGGTTTTGATCTATTGAATTCTTGGACTGAGCTATTTGATTGAGTAAAAGGTTCTTGGTTTTAAAAGTGATAAAGATCCTCAAAACTCTGATTTGAAATTGATTTTAAAATACCAAGGTTCAACCAATTTACCCCCCTCTTGGTTGTTGTGAAGTATTCCTATTATTTTCAAAAATGTGTTTTTTTTTAAAAGTTGATAATCCTTTTAATTAAATTATGCTATGAACGTATTTAGAAAATATTACAAGTGTATGTATCTTGCGATAGAATGGTGTTACAGTCATCATGAGAGCAATCAATTTCCATGAAGACCTTTCTATTCCACACTTCCTTGTTTTCACTCTTTTTGTTAACCTTCCAAACTCTTTCATAGAACTTTTTATAAAATACTTTTAACATAATAAAAAGATTTAGAAGAGTTAACTAAATTTAAAAGCATGTCAACCAATTGGGTCCCACTTATGTTCATTGCATGTGAAACTTTTGGTGACTCTATATGTACTTGAGGTCCCTTAAGAAATTACTTACTCCTACAAAATATCCTTTGGTAACTATAACATTAAAAAATGATTTTTCTTTCAAATAGATACTTGAACCAAAAAGACTTATTCATACTAAAAAAAGCTTATTAATTATTCCATTCTAGTACTTTGGCACATCATACATGTACTTTGGATTTTCCATACATGCACTTTAGCTCATCATAAAATTCCAAGAAACTACATCCAAATCTACATCGAGAGGGGGTATATTATTCTAATAAAGGACATAAGTGTCTCCATCAAAAGTAGGAATATCTTGATCTAGGGTAGGAATAAAAGAAGGAAATTTTATACCAGGATTAGTCACTTTAATTCCTTGCTCCAACAAGATGGAAATCTCCAAGTTTGCAAAATGGTTTACAAGTTTAAGGTGCAACACCTTACTATGATATCTCTTGCTTGTTTTACACACTTCACCTGGTTGAATAAGATGTATTTAGCTAATGGTTTTTTGTTTTATTCCTTGGGTGTTGATTTGTAAATAAAATATACATGTAGAATACAAGCTCACAATTCATGTATCTAATTTCAACATATTTTGTGAACACAAAATGGGGTAAAAGCATTTAAGGCTTTGTTTAAAAAATAAATGTTTGTATTATAGGACAAAAATATGCCATGACTAGACACATGAATTGAATCTAAAGACAACTCATTATGTTTTTTGTCTGAAAATAAGGAAGACAATGAATATTATATATGTTTCTAATTAAATTATGAGTTTGATCATTAACTAAACTTAAATCTCAATTAAATTGCTTTGAAATTTTATTCCAATTGTTGCACATCAAATGAAGTAATAAATCAAATACTTAATATGATAAGATTAATTAATCAATTCCATCAAACCAACTATAACAAAAAAAATTATCATACTTTCTCATCAATTTGAGATTTTTACAACCAACAATCAATAATTGTTAGAGTTGTCATAAAAAACTACATCTTACCAACACACAACAATCTAACCCTATTTAAAAACAACCCCAAGATTAAAGAATCATTCATTGCCCTTGCTTATCACAAATTTGTTATAATATTTCATTCTAATTATGACTATGTTACACAAAGATAAAAGAAGTAGTCAAATCAATGCATTCATATTTAATTGAAAACTAAAGTAATAGAAAAAATAAAAGAAAAAACTTTCAAAATATTTTAAATTTCTCACCTATAAGGTTACCAAGCTAGTTTGTCATCAATTTGTAGCTCCTTTGTAACAAAATCATCCCCATCGACGAATTTATATTGTTTGTTAAATTTTTTATAAATGCAGTTTAATCTAGAGTCAATGTTTCATAATTAAAAATCCAACCCATATGAAATCATCTTAAGCATTTTAAAAAATAAAAATTTATCCTTGTCAACCAAAATAATAGTTCAAGCAATCATAATGCACCTTATTTGTACTAGATCTTCTTTATTAAAGGAAGCATGCAAACAAAGTCAATGTTTGATATGAGTAACTGACCTTATAAAAAAATGTTTCATACCTTCAATGGTATTTTTGTTGGTATGCAAAACCAATGAATTTTCACAATAACAGTTGAGCAAAAGGTTCAACATTGGCAAAATGACAACAATAAGATAAAACACAAACTCAAATTTAAACCAAAAAAAAATTGGTTTTAATGTAGGAAATATGGGGAAACATTAATCATAATGGTTTTGTGAGATAAAAATCCAAGTCACCAAAAAATGCATAAGTGGACGAGTTAGGGTTCAATCAAGAGAATGTGTTCTTGAAATTTGTTGAGGGAAACACAGAGAGGAAGGTGAGAAATAATTTAATAGGTTTGTTTTTCCAAAATATGTCTAGAAAGGTAAAAAATGATGTCAATGTCAAATAAGACAAAAAAGGAGAAATAGTGTTGTAAAACTCATATTGAACCAGCCGATCCAATCGATCTTATCAGGAATTGGACCTAAGGCCGATCAGGGCAAGTATGGAAATCAAATATGCCCATAAATTGATGACGGTGTTATTAAATCGAACAACAATTGAATTAGAGTGGTATAACTTGGTGACCCAATTTACAGGTGAACTTGATTTACAAATTCCCATATTATTGAGCAAAGCAACACATAAAATAAGAAAGAAGAAATAAGAGTTTCCAAGAGAGAAGAAGAAGAAATTTGTAGAAACAAACATTCTTCATCTTATAAGAAACTTGAAAGATAAAAAATGATGAAATTTAAATAGAAAAAGAAGAAGAAAAATGGCATGGGAACCATATGCATGTGTGACGATTATATGTGTGTTATCTATCAATATAATACAAGACAAGAAATTTAGGGTTACTAATGAGTAGGAAATGTGGGCCTATTGGGTTGTACACTAAATGTTGAGCTCTTTTTTATATACAAAATGTTGGGCTCTTAGGTAATTTAAAATATTTACAGTTGTGAGCTTGTATGATAAATAATATAAATAATAGTTGTTAACTAAAAAATAGTTAAATAATTATAAAAACTTTTAATATTGAAATTGAAATTTTAACAAGATACTACACATGTAGTAGTTATAAATTAACTATTATTATTATTATAATACACATGCACACAGTTTCATATAGTTTATCCAATGACCCATCAATTCAATCATGAACTTAATAGCCCTATTAGATTTGGATGGCATTCTAGAATTACTTTTCTTATTTTAGTTTTTATTTTTACTTCTTTAATGTTATTAGGTATTCATTTTCATTATCCATCATGTTTTAGATTAGGTATCAAGATGATCTTATAGCGGGAAAGGAAGGTTCTGCATAAGAGGGGTCCAATATCAATTTTTAAAAATGGGTTCGTATGGTCACAGTTGGGATGTTGTAAGAGGTGTTACCACTTACCCGGTATTCTCAATTAAAATACCTTTATTTATTATTTAAAGGTTGTAAAACAAATTTAAATGCATTAGCATTGATCACAATGATGATAGTCCTGAATCAAGAATTTCTTATGGAAGTCACATTACGGGTGCAATTTTTGGTTTCTTTAGGCTAGGAAGAATTATTGAACAAATCGAGAGAATAATTAATGGTACCATTGATATTTGTTAAATGTGTCTCTATATTTGGCAAGAGAGGAAGTCTCTTGCTCTCAAATCCATCAGTGGATTCACGACAATGCCTATTGCTCTAATCTCTTGAAGGGGTTCTATAATAACCCTTGGGTTTATTAAAAAAAAATCTCAAGCTAGTAGCGTGGGAGCGGCGCTGGTAGCGTGAAATGGCAGCAGAAGGCCATTTCTCACTGGAATCTGGCGCCAGTAGCGCCAGATGCACTGGGAACTGGCGCCAGTGGCGCCAGAAGTGCTCCAGGAGGCCAATTTTCTCTGGAATGTGGCGCCGGTAGTGCCAGAGTGGCGCCATCAGCTCGGGACCTCTGACGGGACAACTATAAAAGGGTCATTTCGCGATTTCTGGCTCAAAAACCCCCTATCTTCTTCCTCCCTGCACGTTCCTCCATTGTTGAAGGTGCCCAAGCTCCATACCACTCAACCTTTCACCAAAACACTTCCCTCCAAACACGAAACTTGTAGGGAATTCCCTTATGAGCTAGAATCCTTCATCACATTTCCTTAAAAACCTTCAAACGGAGAAATCCATTTCTCTAGGGAACTTCAAAAACTCGAGTTTCGGCGAGAAAAGGAGGCGATTCACGGACACCCAAGCTTGGGGGAGTAGTTCTTTAGCCTTCCTTGTCATCTTAGAGGTAAGAAACTCGAGTTTTACCGTTTAATTTGTGATATTGATTTTGGGATGAATAGTGACCCTTTTGAGCTAGAGCTAAAATTAGCCTTGGGTCCTTTAGAAAAGTATGTTTAGAATGTTGTTGTGATGAAGGATTAGCTTTCAAATGTTAGTTTCATGAACTTTGATTCTTGGCTCTGAGATATGCATGTGTAACTAGTATGTTGGGTTATTTGTTGATGGTACAACATGCATGAGCCTTGATAATGGTTTTTATGTGCTTGAGAGGCTTTAGGAACAGTGTTTTGTGTGGAAGAAACCGTTCAAGCCATGTTATATAATCTTGAGTATTTGGCCTGTATAGAGCTTTGAGCTCTTTGTTTTGGCTTGTACCGAATCTTGTGGAGACTCTAGTGCCTTGGCTAGGCCGAGATAGACCATTGAGGGTCCATGTGTTGTCTAGTGATTTGTTTAGCTTTGATAGCCTTAAGGTAGATGACTCAGAGGTTTATGCCTTGTGTGGTTGGATTGGTTTTGATTTGAGCTTGTTATGCCTTGTATAGGGTGTGACACCGCGGGTGTCAGTGGCGTAGACCACCTTTCTGGGATTGAACCGCAGAGCACGACTTTGCCTGGTAAGTTCTTGGTTCTTGGGGAATGTTTCCCACTGCCTGTGTTCCACCATACTCCGAGGGAGTGATGGTTGCATTCATGATGCATACATTGAATTGGTTGTTGCTTTTTCATAATGATATATATGCATGCTTCTATGCTTTGTATGTATGGATACTTGTTGAATAGATCTTCTGGCCAGTTAGATAGATATGGACCTCCATAGGAGAAGAGCGCACCTCCTAGTTTGGTTTGCTCACGTAAAGGGTGATGATGATCCCTTAAGACCAAGAGATAGGTGGTCTCGTCGCGGTTGAAGCCTATTCTCGGAGGTGCAATATACGTGCGTCCATGCGTAAGGGGTAGCTCCCAATGCGATGGATGACACGGGTGTGAGTTCCGGTCTCACACTGAGGATTGAGAGTCCTGATGCTGATAATGATGCATCATTGGCGGCGTAGTTCCGCAATTATACATTAGAGCTAGATGATTGGTTGTGTATTGTTATAAGGGCCGGGAGGCCAGTGATTGTGATGTCTTGATGACGTGTGTCATGGAAGTGAGCCAGGGTGGAGGAGATGCCTCCAAGGACCCTGAGCTTACTTAAATGTGTATCTCACCCCGTGTGGGGATTATATTGTGCAGGAGACTCATCTGGCAGAGATGACAGTTCCCAGGGTAGAAGGCCCCAGTTGGGACAGTTGTTGCAGCACTTTGAGAGTATGGAGGCTCCTTGTTTTGTTTTGTTGATGTTTTGTACCCTGTAGAGGGAAGATATATGCGTGTGTGCATATATGGTGATTATGTTATGTTGTGTATGTGGATTGTATATCTTTTGTATGCCCTCGTGTGAGGAAGTGATCTTGGAAGATCAGAGCACTTGGTGCTTATTCTTTTGTATAGACACTGTTAGTGTCAGTTGATGTGTGTATATATATATATATATATATATATATATATACACCTTTGTTTACCTCCTGATATATCTGTAGAGATATTGTTTATGCATCTGCCGTGGTTTTATTTATGTTATTTTGGATCAATGTGATAGGCTGGTTTTGTTAAGTATTGATAAGTACCTTACATAATGAATCAAGAAATATGGTTTCAAAATCGTTTTCGCGGCTTTTTAATTAAAGTAATTATGCGCTTATCTGATTAAGTAATATGTTAATACACCGGATGCATACGGGGTGTTACAGGTTCCCTTGATTTTTGCCTTTGTTGTTTTTGCTTCTAATATGTGGTTTGCGCAACAAGGTTGTATTTGAGCATGTGACCTTCTCCCCTCTGGTTGATTGTGCAAGTTTCTTTTGCAAAGATGCATACATGTTTGAAGGCCTTTTCCTTTCCCCTCTCACTCCTTCTAAACACCTTATTCCCTTTATCTATCTTATTAATAAAGGGAATACCTCTTTTTTTTATCCACAAAAGTTAAACAAGTTTACCTTTTAATAAATTTTAAATTTCTACTACTCTCTCCTAATAATTATCCACTATTCTCATGCTGTTAGTTTTTTAAAAAACTTCTAAGTCTTTTTTATTTTTATTTAAAATATGTCAAGAAGCACATAATGTCTCTCTCCCACTAGTAAATATAAAAAAAATATTTAGAAGTTAAAAAAAGTAACTAACAACATGGGAGGATAATTATTAAGAGACACTAATAGAAATTTAAAAATTGTTAAAGAATATATCTGTCTAAAATTCGTAGACACAAATAAGAGTATTTCATTTATGAATAATATAGAGTAGTGGGAGAGAGGCATTAAGTGTCTCTTTTGTATATTTTAAATAAAAATAAAAAGGATTTAAAAGTTAAAAAAATAACTAACAATGTAAGAGTAATGGATAATTATTAGAAAATACTAGTAGAAGTTTAAAAATATTTAAAGGGTAAATTTATCTAAAATTTGTGGATATAAAAAAAGGATATTCCCTTTATTAATAGTATAGATTATTATATATTCTCTTTTTTAAAACCCCATTGCAATTTATATAACTTATTTTATACAAATAAGTTACTTCATATAATTTACTTTTATAACTTATTTTTAATTTTTAATATATTATTTACAATGATTTTATTAACTTTTAATATTATTTTTGCTTTTCAATTCATTGATTTTCTTTTAGTGTTGTTCTTTTTTGTAAAAT
>PYAF01003338.1:659979-728284 GCA_007407185.1 Glycine tomentella | reverse complement strand
ATATAATATAATTTTTAATACATCAATATATTATAAATATATTATAAATGTTTAATTAAATTTTAATTGTTTTTTTAAAATTACAATACTCAAAGTAAAACACTAAGTTGACAAATCAGAATAATGTTAAAATTAATAAAAATCATATTTAAAATATAAAATTATATGTAATCTTATTATTTATATAAAATAATAAATATATTATTTAATTAAATCATGCACTTAAAATAATTTAAATATTTTTTGGTATCTTAATTAATTTTATTCATTTCTAATAAAGACTAAAACATTAATAAAATCTAAAAATCAAAACAAATTAAATTCTCAAATAAAAAATCATTCATCCATCAAATTAATAAATATTAAATATTTTATATTAATAACATAGTAAATAAATATGTTTTTTTTAACTAAAAGCTGATATTTATAAGGACTCAAATAATATTTAATTTTAAAATATTATTTAATAAATATTAAATTAAATATTCATTGTTAGTAGTTTTTGTTAGTACTAGTTACTAGAAGAAAGAGAGTTTACAATTTGTAGTTTTGTACACTAAGGGACCTACCCTTGACGATATACATCATACTCATGATAGTGCCACGTGGTCCAAACTCCCTGTGACACAGACTCCTCCCAAGCTTGACGTGTCACCATGAGAAAAGTCAGATAATCTAGAATCCCCTTTCGGCATTATTTGCCACGTGTCTATTTCTCATTCGTCCTTCACACGACCGCCTCCTTTCCTTTCTTGTGTAATCGGTTATTTTATTGTTCCTCTATCTCCCTCTCTTTTTCCTCCGTTTTCTCTTTCTTAAAGCACAAAACTTATTTTCACTTTCTTTCCTTACCCACCTACGTTTCCTTTAGATCCAACCAATTCCATCGTCACCAGGAACACACCCCTTTTGCCTATTCAGCTTCATCTCTCACTCTTTAACTGTGTCTCTGATAAGGTTCAACCCTTCTTTTGCTCTCTATGCCATTCCAACAGGTTTGATTCTTCGTTTTCTGACTCAAAGTTTGCGTTTTTGTTGTTGTTCTTTTGATTTTGATTGTGGATTTTTTTTTTCTTTTATTTTTCGGATGAATTGTGGGTATTGAGAATTTTGCGGGATTTTGGATCTGGGTCTGAATTCTTTGGTGAAGTGGTTGATTTTGTAGAAGTGGGGTGTTTTGGGTAGATCTTTAGTTTTCGTTGATGGGGTGTTCGTCGATTTTTCTTGAATTGAGTTCGATGTGTTGCTTCTTACTTGGGTGGATCTGGTCTCTATAGGGGTAATGAATTTGTTAGTTTTAGGATGGTTGCAAATAGAATTGAGGGAAAATTAAAATGGGGGCATTGGGTTCTTCTCTTTTGTGGAAAATCAGCAAATCAATCACAGTGAAGATATTGGTTAAAGTTTGGTGAGTGTTTTTGTTATGGTCAAGCCAGATTGTATATGTATTAGTTCTAGTGATTCTTGTTTAATGTTGGGTTTAGGTTGTTAGGTGGGTGTGGTATTGGTGGATGGTGAAATTAGAATGAATTGGCTAATATCTTAAGTGCATGTTTGGTTAAAGCATTGTGGACACTGGATGTCTGTTTGATTTGTTATTTATGTGATAAGGACAGTGTGTTTACTGTTTACCGGCTTTTGAATCATTTGTTTATTGTTTATTCAAGAAATATGTGATGGAATGTGCAGCATATAGATGTAGCTATTGTCTATAAAAATTAAGTTACATTTTCATCCCTCCTGATACCTTTGGTTCCTCAGTTGTTCTTGAACTTGATCAAGGCATGTTGCTGTTATATTTTTTATTTTTTAATAAACAAAATGATTTGTTAGTCTTAAAATGTATATAAATGCAGTGTTTCTGAAGATATTTGTCCAACCATCTTTAATATGACCAAATTCAAAATTATTTGTTCCAATTTTGGTACAAACATATAAATTTAAGAGGAAAAGAGTTACACACTCTGACAGTGTAAAGAAATTTACAGAGACATTCACTCACACCCCACCATGTACGGTAAGTTTGTTGACTTTTAAAATAATTATCTTAAAGTAATTCAAATGGTGTTTTGTGATTAGATGTTTTACATTGTCAGTATAGGCATTAAATTCATTTCTCCATATCTTTCTGTGCACATGATTATGTGTTCATATCTTATTTGCTGGTAAAAAAAATGTGTTCGTATCTTTCTTTGAATCTTAGTTTTCAGATGTCTAAGCTTATTGTGAAATTTGATTTGTGCTCGAGACATTTCTTTCATATAATTGTTGATTTGCACGTTTCTTTTTGGCCTTCTGGTTTCTTTTATTTATTTGTTTGGGGTCTGCTTGTTATTCTGTATTTGTAAATGAGTCATGTCTCTTTGTTTTTGTGAGAACTTTCAGATTTTGATGATTCTGCATGCTCTATGTAGCTTACTCTGCAGTTGGGAAGGGCGTACCTGAACAAGAGTGTAATTGCAGCGCACGGATTTATTAATAGTCTTGTAGATCTGTTGGCTTTTTCAGGATGGGCAAGTGCAAGGGTTGTGGAAAGTTAGGAAGAATGAGGCCAAGTCATATGAGTGCTTATGAATTTTCTCTGATGCTGGCTCCTGTTGTTTCTGTTTGGGATTGCATAGTTCGCAAAATGAGGTACTCCTACAGACCTGAGTGGGTGTAGTGGTTCGGAACATATCAGTAGTATTAGTCTTGATACTTCAACTAATTATAATATATTTAGCATTATTACAATTAGGGAAAGAGCGGAAAAGAATTACAGAAAAGAAAAATGTATACAGCTCTAAAGAAATTCACTTGAAGGAATTCTTAAAGACATCACTTTAGTATTTACTATTTAGGTGTAGTAAATACTATGGATACCATGGCATGTAATAAAGGGCAACATGTGAGAAAGGCGAAGAAGAAGCAGGTGAAAGACGAGCTGGATCGTCTTAAACAGGCTGAGAAGAAAAGGAGGCGCTTGGAAAAGGCGCTCGCGACTTCTGCAGCCATTATTTCTGAACTGGAGAAAAAGAAACAGAAAAAGAAAGAAGAGCAGCAGAGGCTCGACGAAGAGGGTGCTGCTATTGCCGAGGCAGTTGCTCTGCATGTTCTACTCGGTGAAGACTCGGATGAGTCATGTAAGGTTGTGATCGATAACGGTAACCAAAATATTGGCATCTCCGTGAGTGGAGAAAGTGCATGCTTCCCTCATCTAGAGGGCGGTGGCGGATGGTCTTTTGAAAGAGTGGGTTGGGTCTTTGATGCGTACAAATATGGTTGCAAGTGGGGTGTTGCTGAAAATGGTGAATGGTCATTCTCAACAGAGACTTTTGAGAAGAACATGCATGAACCACTATATGAAGGTGCAGGATGGGGACCTGCAGGTTTCTCTGCTGATCTCGTAGCAGCTCAGGCAGTTTCGTCACTGCAGATTGCTGAGGAGGCAGATGAACATAGGATTCTCTTTTAAGTTTTTAATTAAGGGCATGCTGAGGTGATAGAAGAAGGAATAACTGTTTGTGGTGGTGACTGGATGAAGTCTTTTTGCTATTTTGATTGAAGATATATATGCGTGTATATATATTTATAATTATAATTATGAGTCTTGTCCATGTCAAACACTTTCTGCTTCAGTTGTGATTAAACATGTAACATGTTGCAGTGGACCATGTTTTTATTATTGATCATCTTTTAACTGTTATGTTAATGTGAGGCTTCTAATGTCCTGCGTTGAGTGACTTTTTGAGCTGATTTCCAATAATATTAAAGTCACTACTGGCCCCCTCAGAATTTTTGTACTACTATCACGGTTGCCTCATGGATTATGTCATCACTTTGAGGATTGGCAATTTGATAATGGACTCCCCTTAAAGTCCATCAAAATGTGTGAATTAAAATTGATTTTAGTCTAAGCTTATGGTTCTCAATTTTTGTAATGGGTGAATTTCATCACTTATTTGAGCATTTTAAGTTTTATAAAAGGAATGCAATTTACTAATTATATAAAAAAATGAGGACTAAAATGATTGTTTTTAAAATACGTAAGCTAAGACTAATTTTGATAATTTTTTTTGAAAGAATTAAAACATGTTTGCTTTTTAAAAAATATAATAGATTAATTAATTACTAATTCTTATCAGATAATTCAAGGGTTGTTTGGTGAAGGGTCACCTTTTGAATTCTATTTTTAATTACAAAAATTATGCTAATGGACTGTGGTCGGATCGACACGCTAAAGTGTAAATAAAGTAGTTTGTTCCTATCGCATGCATTCTTTTGTTATTTAGGCTCACTTTTACTAATGTGCGAATTGGAATCCCTTCATTGGTAGTTTCGTTTTGTGGTCATTCCTCTCTAAGGAAATTTCTTAGTAAGTGCTCCATGGTTTCAGACAAGTGAGTAGTCTTTAAATGAGTGCTTGCCCTTTCATGAGTTTACACTTTTTAATTGTAGAATTAATTTCCATTTAAGCATAGGATCCTGCCTTTACAGGAAAATACTTATAGAACCAAAGAACATTTAATGCATCCTCTTAGATATTTTGAATTACTTAAATTAATATCAAAAATAACACCTTTAACCTAAGTTAATTATGGTCGGTGGTAAATGAACCCAATAATAAACACAAGGAAGTCGAAGAAAACAAAAAGGGAAAGAAAAAGGAGAAATAAGACAAAAGAAAAGAATGGAAAAAGAAGGAGGGAAAAATAAAGAGGAAAATAACAAAACATGGATCGTCTGGAACATAGAGATAATAACGGATCTAACTCTACACCAAGCTTATACTTTTTCTCCATTCCATCCTAAGATACACCTTCCACTAATCTACATTCCACTCCATTAAGTTTTGTTTAATTATCTTTTCTCAGGTAAGTTTTGTTCTACTTCTACCTCTTTGTGTCGAGCTTTTGGTAACAGACTCTTGTTCTTACGAGAATATTCAGGGATCATCTCATTACATGTCCAAACCACCTCAATCTCTGTTTTCTAATCTTTTCACTTACTGATATCACTGCTACCTTTCGTTGAATATCTTCATTTTTTATTTTATTCATTTTTGTATAACCACACATCCACCTTAACATCTTCAATTTTGCTACCTCTACTTTATGCTCATGTTGCCTATGTGCTGACAGTCATTTAGCTTCATATAACATTGCAGGTCTTACAGTTGTTCTATAGAGTTTTTCTTTTAACTAAAGGGGAATTTTGCGATCACATAAAAACTCAAATGTACTCCGCCATTTCATCTACCCTGCTCTGATTCTATGATTTGCATCCTTATCAATCTCTTCACTTTTTGTAAAATAGATCTCAAATATCTAAAAACGTTTTTTTTTGGGTACCTCTTAACCAAGTAAATGCACAGGGTCTTGATCACTATCTCTTACCAACGAAAACTCGCACTTCATATACCTAGTCTTGCTCTAGCTTACGTGAATCCTTTAGACTCCAAAGTGTTTCTCCATAATTCAAGTTTTCTATTAAAATCATCTTTGGTATCATCAATAAATACAATATCACATGCAAACAACATACACCACAGTACTTCCTCTTGAATATCTTTTGATAGTTCATCCATCACTAAGGCAAAAAGATAACGACTAAGAGACGAACATTGGTGTACACCTACCGTGATAGAAAAATTCCTTGATGTTCCATTACAAGCTTTCACACATGTGGTAGCCCTCATACATATCCTTAATTGCATTATAATACTTTAATGGTACTTTTTTCTTCTTAAGAGTTCACCATAAAACTTTTCTCGAGACCCTATCATATACTTTCTCAAAATTTATGAACATCATATGTAAGTCTTTTTTCTTTTCTCGATAGCTTTCGATTAATTGTTGCATCAAGAAAATAGCTTCCATAATACATCTTTTTGGCATAAATCCAAATTGATTTACAGAAACCTTAGTCTCCCTCCTCAAGAGATGTTCAGTAACACTCTCCCACAACTTCATAGTATGACTCATGAGCTTAATGCCTCTATAGTTAGAACAATGTTGGATATCTCTCTTGTTTTTGTAAATATGGACAAGCATATTTTTCTTCCAAGCATGAGACATCTTATTTGATTGAAGAATCTTATTAGAAAGATTGGTCAACCATTTTATTGTCACATCATCAAGACCTCTCCACACTTCAATAAGGACGTCATCGGGTCCCAAAGCTTTATTATTCTTATCCTCTTCAAAGCCTCATTAGTTTCATGTGTATTAATTATGCACACACATCTTTTATTAAAATCATCATAAGCGTCCTCCAAGCCCACCTCACTTTTATAACCATCCCCATTAAAAATGTTAAAGTAGTTTAGCCATCTTTCACTTACATCTTCATCTCTTACCAAAAGTTTTTTATTTTCATCCTTGATGCATCTAACTTGGGTTAGGTCTTTACTCTTTGTATACCTCATTTTTGCAAGTTTGTATATACCTTTTCCACCATCCTTGTGTTGGATATAGGGGGAGCTGGAAAGAAGATCAAATCAAGGATGAAGCCCTTTGCTTAAAGGATTTTAGCTTTTAACATGTCATTCAATTGAACACATTTGTAATTTGTTAAGTTGTTCAAGAGACTTATCTTGTGATCCTTGCATTTGCATAAACATAATCATAAACATGCATACATGATTTAAGAAAAGCATATAAGGTTACATGTTTGCATTTAGAAAGAAATTCTCATGGTTTTAGTTTTGGAAAATGCATTTGTGCATTGCTTTAATCGATTATCAGCATGTGTAATCTATTACAAAGCCATGAAAAATACTTTAATCAATTACAAGCAAATCATAATCGATTACACAGCACAAAAATACAAAACATGCTTGACTGCCTTAATCGATTACCACTTAATCGTAATCGATTACACACTACTACAGTCGAGGCTTTCAACGACGGTTCTAAACCCCCAATGACGACGATTGTAGAACTGTCATGGTAGCGCGTGTCATTGAAAATCATAATTTTCGATGACAGTTCAAAAAACCATCTTCATTGAATTTTTTTAATTTTTTTTACACATACAAAGACGATTTTTTAGCCAAAATTGTCTTTGTATGTACATACGTAGTTCTTTGTAAAAAAAGCTTGTGTGTTGGATTGATTTTATCTTTTTTTTGAAAGATTTATTTTAATTGTGTGAAAAAGAGTCGTTAAGGCGTTGGACCTTGAAACGACATTGAGTTTGAAGTAAAAGCGGGGAGATCGCATAAGGCATTGGACCTTGAAGCAATCTCGAGTAATATGTAGATTTTCTTGAGAAAAATGAGAATTGAGTGGTGTTTCATTTAAGTATTTTTAGCTTTTTTAGAAAAAAATTTGAATTTGTGGTAAACTCTATGAAATCAAGCAAGTCGGAGACCCAGCATGATATTCACAAATCTATCCACGTGTTATTGAAACACTACCAAGCGAGTCGGAGATCCAGCATGGAGTGCAAGAAGCATAAGCGCGTACTAAATAAATACATAACATTACATAATCAAATAAATAAAATGGAAATAGAAAAGGGATAAAATAGAAGTGGGGGTACACTTAGTAATTAGAGGTGCATATAGTAAGGACAGGGATGCAATCAGTAGAAATTATTTAATTACAAAATGGGTCGTGTCCAACTGATTATGGGTGTATTTATGAATATGGGGTGTGAATAGCATTACATGTACTGCCCCAAAGTTGCCAAGCCCAACTACTGAAGGTTGTGCATTTATTAAAGGACAGGTGCAAAAAGCATTACGAAATTCGTAATTGTATTGGCCAGGACCAAGTACTAAGAGGGATGTACTTATTAAGTATGGGGTGCAAAAAGTAAATTAGTTTTCCTTTTTTCGTTTTCTTTCTTTTTTTGCCAGTTGGGCTAGGCCGAATAATAAAAACAAGGGGGTGATCTTATCATAAGCGGGGTGCAAAAAGCACATTTTTTTTGGGTGGACTGGATCAAGGCGACCCGGCCCAACCCGTTTTTTCATCTCCTCCACAGCAGCTGCGCGAAATAGGGTTTTCTACCTTCCATGGTGGTTTTGCAACTTCCTAGGCCACCACCATGGAAGCCGGTGGTGTGAGGGCCACCACAGTGGGGCTGATAGTGTCGGGGGTGGCGGTTGGCCGGTGGTGAGGCATGGTGGTCGCCGAAAAACAAGCTTAATGAAACTAAAAAAAGAAACTATGAGGAAGAAGATGAAAAACGCAAAAAAAAAATGGAAACAATGATGCACAACAAATCAATAGCAAAGTAAAACAAAGAAAAGAAGTAGAAGCCACACGAAATCAAGATCAACAGAAGCAAAAAAAAACAAAAACGAAAATGGAGAAGGGAGGGGGAAAAGGAAAGAAGAAGAAGAGAAAAGAAGAGAGAAGGAGAATGAAGGGTCACCTCAGGGACCCCTCTGATTCCCTTGACGCGATGACAAATGGTGACCTCCGATTAGCTCCCTCTTCCTCTTTGGGATTTGTGCGGTTGTGCCCTTAATTCCCTCTCCTCTATTGCCTTCTTTTTTTTGCTTTATATGTAACTTTCTTAACCTAATGGGCCCTGTGGCCCTTTTCCTATTTCTTTTTGTTCTTTGCTGCCCTGTTTTTCCTTTTTGTTATCTTCTTCTCTTTTTTTTCTTTCTTTTTCTTTATTATTATTATTATTTTACTGTTATATATATATATTTATTTGTTATTTTTTTCTTTTTCTTTCATTTTATTCTACTTTTTTATTTATTTTATTTATGTTTTTTCTTCCTTTTTTTTAATACTTGTTATTATTTTTTTATTTCTTTTTTTTATCATCATTGTTATTATTACCCGGACAAAATTAGGGTATGACAGCTGCCCCATTTTACTTATCATTTATTGAAAATAAAAGATAAGTAATGATAAAGACACTAATTTTGTTCGAGTGATAAAAAAACACACCACGAGAATGAAGAAACATGATCTGTGTATCAATAGAATGAATAACTTTGAGTTCAACGTGACAAAATATGGAAATGAATCTCATGAAACAAAATGCAGAGGACATTAAATCTTATGAAATATGAAAGCGGAGGACGCTGAGTCCTATCAAAAATAAAAGAGGAGGGCACTGAGCCCTATCAAAACAGAAGAGGAGGGCACTGAGCCCTATCAAAACAAAAAAGGAGGGCATTGAGCCCTATGAAATGTAAATGACTGAGAACATTGAGTCCTATGAAATGTAAAAAGTTTAGAATGTTGAGTCCTATGAAAATGTAAATGACTGGGGACATTGAGTCCTATGAAATGTAAATGACTGAGGACGTTGAGTCCTATGAAATGTAAATGACTGAGGACGTTGAGTCCTATGAAATGTAAATGACTGAGGATGTTGAGTCCTATGAAATGTAAATGACTGAGGACGTTGAGTCCTATGAAATGTAAAATACTGAGGACATTGAGTCCTATGAAATGTAAAAGGTTGAGGACGTTGAGTCCTATGAAATGTAAAAGACTGAGGACATTGAGTCCTATGAAAATGTAAAATGCTGAGGACGTTGAGTCCTATAAAATGTAAAAGGTTGAGGATGTTGAGTCCTATGAAAATGTAAAAGGATGAGGACATTGAGTCCTATGAAATGTAAATGTTTGAGGATGTTGAGTCCTATGAAATGTAAAAGACTGAGGACATTGAGTCCTATCAAATGTAAATGATTGAGGGCATTGAGTCCTATGAAAATGTAAAAAACTGAGGACATTGAGTCCTATGAAATGTAAAAAACTAAGGACGTTGAATCCTATGAAATGTAAAAGACTGAGGACATTGAATCCTTTGAAATGTAAATGATTGAGGTTGTTGAGTCCTTTGAAATGTAAAAGACTGAGGACATTGAGTCCTATGAAAATTGCCAACAGGTAGTGGTACACAGAGGCTCAAACCTGTAAGCAAGCGAGAGGTTGACTCTCTGAAAGGGTTACTTATCCCAAACTGGATCTTAAAGTCTAACATGAAGCATATGAGTTTGGAATGCATTATGATGAATGAAAAGAAAATGTAAGCTTTGCCCTGAAATGCAGTGAATGTGGGCTTTGTACCCAGAAATGGAATGCGACTGTTTGAGTCATGAAAATGAGATATGTCGAACTTCAACATTCTGGCATGAGATGAGACTTAAATTGTGCAGTGCTCATAACATTCTTTCTCTCTCATCATCATCATCATCATCATCACCATCATTATTATTATTATTATTATTATTATTGTTTTAAAACATAGATTGATTGTTTCCTTCTGAAAGATGTGATGATTCATGCAAACTCATCTTGTCTTTTGTAGATCTCTTCGGAGACTCTCTCAAAGTGTATGTTTTGTTTGATCTACTTGCTTGGCAATTTTGGAAGATGGCAATGAAGCCATTTGACATTTAATCAATCAATTGAAATACTGATTCCAGAGTTCGTACTTTTTTTTTAAAAAAAAAAGAACTTTGATTGCTCTGCACAACAAGGAAATATAAGGTTTAGGATTGACCGCATGAACCATTGAAAGATGGCAATGGATATTTACACTTTGGTATACGACCAAGTGAAACTTTCCTGATTTAAGATCATAGGGGATGCCATGAGTCCATCGATCCCCTTGAAGCTTGATGATATGGGCCGATCATGAAAGGATTTATGCAACAAAGACTACCCTATGATTCAAAAGGAACCATAGGAACTCTACATGAGCGACTGACGCTGAATGAACCCCAATTGCCTTTGGGCATCTTCCACAAGCTCCTTGTGGGCTGAACTTTCTTCTCAAATGTTCAAGTGCGAACCTTGGTTTTTTTTTTTTTTTAACAATCACCAGCGTGTGCATGTTCCATTCCAGAATCCAAACTGAAAAGCATAATTAGTCTTTCCTTGATCCACATGGGCTTTATTGGGCTTGTAACGTGGCCATGGGTTAAGAGGGCTATGAAAGAAAGGTCAGAGAGACTCAAATAGTGTTTAAGGGTTACATAGAGGAAGAACCTTGAGCACTTTGATTCATTTAAGCTTTTTGGGTTGGGCTTTACTCCATTTGTCTTATGCATTAACAATCATTGCACTTTTGTGCCTTCCTTGTGAAATTTGGAGAACTTTTGTCTTTTCTTTGCTTTGCTCGCCTTTGGCGGATTTGCTTTTTTTAACATCACTTGGGGTCCAACCTTGAGTTTAGTAAACCTCATGCATATGTTGTTTGCATTGCTCTTCCTGCTAGTTTGACAATGGTTCCTACTCTAGGGTTTCTCTCTCTGTTTTTTTTTTAGAAAGTAATTATACTTTGGCTCGAAGTGGGTAGAAAAGGATAAATTAGTGTGTGGGATGAAGAAACATGGCCATGTGTCATTTCAAATCTTGACTAGAGACTTTTACAGTTTAGATTTTGGGACAGAGTCATTGATAAAAACGCTCATTATTGTTTTTTTTTGTTTGTTTTTTTATTCTTTTTTTATATATACCCTAACTTTTGCCTAGGATTCCTTTTCGGGTTTTCAACCTATCAGGTAAGAACTTCTTATCTGCCCCTAGGTTCACTTGGAACCAGTGCGTGGTGTCTGTCATTGCCCCGGTGTAGGGTTTGGGGGTATCTGCTGTTGTCGTCTGTCATGCCTTTGTAGCAACAAGAAATGAATAGAAAGGAAGAAATGAATGAAAAGAAGAAATGAAAGAAGCTGTGCAGGTTCTCAAAAGAGAATTTTCAAGGGTGAGAAACATTTTAAAGATTTTTAATTGATAGATTAAGTCAAATGACTCTCACTATTCACAAAACTTTTAAGAAAGACAAGATGAGGTCGCATGCATGCTTGTATCTATTATCTTATTTGAAGAGCAGTCAATCAAATGTTTATTCAATTTTACTCATTGCTTACGGCACCCCCACAAAACGTGTAGAACGCGTAAATTTCTGATTGGGAAGACTTGGAGGTCAATTATGGAGCACAGGTCACATGAGCAAGCAAACCAACGACATATATTCATATTCCAGTGAAAGTTGAATAAATATGCAAAGATATAACCGTGAGGAAAATGAGATATGATGACATCAAATTCATCCATACTATTAACGTTGTGATTGTTATTTACAATAATAGCATAAAGATGAAAATTCTAATGAGTATGTGGAAATGTCCAAAAGAACAACTTCAAACTGCCCCAAGCATCACAAATCGTATTGCTTGACTACATCAGAATGCACAGGCAAAGACAACTCTTCACCATCCAAGTTTGTCAATATCAGTGCTCCAACTGAGAAAGTCTTCTTCACCACAAAAGGTCTTTCCTTTCTCCTCAATTTCTATGTCTATTGATCCTTTATAGCACTCACAGAAGAACTCCTATGGTTTGCGAGTGGGTTAGCTTGCACATTGGGATTGTCTTCTTGAAATTTCAACCAACCTTCATCAATCAAATTTTGCACCTTATGTTTCAGAGACATACAATGCTCAGTGGAATGTCCCGGAGCTCCACCATGATAAGCACATCACATTCGGGTTGTACCCTCGGGGGAATGGAGGTTGAAGGATCTTTGCAGGGCTTATTGCCACCATTGCATTGTTAAGCAGATATGGGAGTAATTCAGCATATGACATTGGAATTGGAGTGAATTCTACAGGTCTCCTTTCTGGGAAGTTTCTTCTTTGGTTGGTGTTTTTTTGGTTAGTATTAAGGATGGTATTTGGTCTTGGCGGTGCAGCGGGTGGATTGTGTGGCCGATTTAGAGGAGGTCTTTGTGGTTGATTGGGTGCTCTTGGTTGATAGGGTGGTGGGTAGTGGGCAAGACTAATATTGGCTGAGTAGTGATATTGCTGGGAAGGATATTGGTATAAGGGATTATAAAGGGCTTGTGCAAAGTTTGGCCATGTGGGAACAATAGTTACAGCATGAGCTTCTTCCTCATTCTTCCTCTCACCACTCATCTCGAGTCCTCTATTACTAGAGTTCACAGAAGTAACATGATTAAATTTTCCTTTCCTCATACCTACTTCAATTCTCTAACCAGTAAACACTAGATCTGCAAAACTTGAAGGCATGTAACCTACCATTTTCTCATAATAGAACACTGGCAATGTGTCCATTATCATGGTTATCATCTCTCTCTCCACCATGGGGGTACTATTTGAGCTGCCAGGTCTCTCCACCTTTGAGCGTATGCTTTGAATGATTCATTATCTCTTTTACACATGTTTTGTAGTTGCATTCTATTTGGAGCCATGTAAGAATTGTATTGATACTGCCTAATGAAGGCATCCATTAGATCCTTCCAGGAGCGGACCTGAGAGGATTCAAGGTTAGTATACCAAATAATAGCTGCCCCAGTCAAACTTTCCTGAAAGAAATGCATCAGCAGCTTTTCATCCTTCGCATATGCCCCCATCTTCCTACAATACATCTTCAGGTGGTTCTTCGCGCAAGTGGTCCCCTTGTATTTATCAAAATCTGGCAACTTGAACTTCAGAGGAATGACCACATCAGGTACTAAGCACAATTCTGACATGTCAACAAAGCCATAATTTTCTCCTTCTTCAATGGCCCTCAACCTTTCCTCTATATGATCAAATTTTTCCTTCTTGGCTACAGCAGAAGGCCCTTCTCCTATCACAAAATGTAAGGGTTGTGATGGTGGTTGATGCTGAAGAGCTCCCGGAGCATTTAGCACAAGGACACCAGAAGATGCATGCGTTTCACTAGTATATCTCGGATAAACTCCGAAATCGGGCAAAGTGTGGTCTTGGGGAGCTGCATGTGTTTCTTCCATGACTTGAGGTTGTTAATTCTCTGTGAGTACGAGTGCAGAACTACAAATATTCTCACCAGGAACGTATATAGCAAAAGGTGGTGTATAATTAGGAGGCAAACCGTATGGTGGAAAAGGAGTCTTGCTTTGGACCGGGACATAATGAGGCCCATATGTATTTGTTTCTGCCTCACCTCCTTGAAGTACTACATCTAAAACTGGACTACTCTCTTGACTGGAATTGGGCGGATGAATTGGGTCCCTTTCAATAGCAGTACTAGCAGCAATAGTAGTGGCAGCATTGATCTCCATCATCTTCCTCATGCTCATCATCGCTTAAAACACAGACACATCAACAGTTCTCAATTATTTAAGTCAATAGCTCAACCATGTGCGAGCAATAGTCAAAGAGGCTATGAAAATATGATCCATCCACTGCCCCAGCTTTCGCAAGCTGGCTACTTCCAGACTTTTTACCTTGACTTGATAAAACATTTTCTTAAAATATTGCGCTTGGTTCGACCCCATGTTCCAAGGAATAGAACTTTTATCTTCAATACGTCGACAATCTATCATAGAAGAGATATGATGAATGAGTATGACATACTTATGCTATGCATGATAGATGTATTTATGAGATTAACGCAAGACGCATGGAAAAATCACCCCTTCTTGCTATCAAACATGTTGGGTACCATGCTCATGTGGTCTTTGATCACTTCCAAGAAAAAAAAGTGTATAACCCCGACATGGGTTGTTTATGGACATGACTATGGTACTCAACACACGTAACCAAGAATACGGTGTAAGCTTTCGCGCTTCATTGCGACTTTTGACAACACAGAGGAGAATGCAAGACATGAACAAATATATGTTTGAATCATGCATGAATGAACATGGGATGCAAATGATGACGACAAAATGTATGAAATTGCTGGGACAAGCAACATTCTATATGAATATGTATGAAAATGCAATGACTTATGCAGTGCATGAATATGACAAATGATGAATGCAAAAATGATATTCCTTGCGATGCTATGAAGACACACACGATGTGATCAAGGAAACAAGGTGGGGTGAGTCTGCTCCGTGCCCCTAATTTAGGAACCTAGTAGAAAAGGTCTAAAAGTCCACTATTCAGTGACAACTTCCAAGGGTAGCTTCATGTAACCTCACCAGCTTCTAGAGATTTTGTCCTCTTATGTAATGACAATGCGGCGATAGGGACTACCAGCGGCAATGCACCACAAAAAGAGGAAAACTCTAGATGAGGCTTCACTGTCATCAAGCGAGTTGGAGACCCAGCATGACCACAGGTCGACCTCCACTCCCTATGGCTCACACAGACCCAGGTATAGGGTCCAATATCTCAAAGTGTGTGCAAAAAGTGTAAGTGTCACGTGTGAAGGGAGCAACCTAAGAATTACCCAACCCCACCTGCAAAACAATCAGAAAATTCCCAGGCAGATATAATAAGTATAACATATGTCGTCTACCCTAGAATTCAATGATGTAATTTATTTCTAATCACAAAGGCGTAACAACATAGCAAAGGATATATATAAAAGCATGAGCGAGACAAAGAATAAAAATGAGATCGAAGCAAAACCACAAACTAAACATTAACGGAGTGAAACAATAACAAACAAGAGCACAACGAAAAGAAAAAAAAGAAAAAGTCACGATAAAAATGCACACTCGATCAAATGGCTTAACTCTCTTACCGGTCCCCAGTGGAGTCGCCATCTGTCGCAACCTAACCGGCCACGACAGGGACAACGATGAAAAAAAATGATTAAGATTCCCAAAAAATGGGAAAACTAGATGGGAGTCGCCACCAACGTTTATTTAAGGAAAACGTCGAAAAAACCAAAAGATAAGACATGATCTACAATTTTAGAGAAAAATGAGTCGAGAGTCGTTTACGCACGGGGAAAGTGTTAGCACCCCACGCGTCCGTCACGAAGACGACAACCTTTAATCGAGTGTGTTAAAAATAAAGCGACTTTTTAATTATTTGTTTTTCCTTTAAGAACATGACTATGCTTGTTTTATTTTTGTTTATTTAGAAAAGAAAAGAAAATTTTTAATTTTTAGAAAAGAGAAGATTTTATATTTTTTTTTTAGTTTTTTAGGTCGACAAGGGGTTTGCCCTTGCTCCTACGTATCCCCAAGTGCAATGAGGAAATCAGACTTACGTAGTTCTTTGAAAAAAAAGCTTGTGTGTTGGATTGATTTTATCTTTTTTTTAAAGATTTATTTTAATTGCATGAAAAAGAGTCGTTA
Source organism: Glycine tomentella (assembly GCA_007407185.1). Lineage (NCBI taxonomy): Eukaryota > Viridiplantae > Streptophyta > Magnoliopsida > Fabales > Fabaceae > Glycine > Glycine tomentella. The sequence continues at coordinate 712,297 of PYAF01003338.1, read as the reverse complement.
AGGCGCTGGACCTTGAAACGACATTGAGTTTGAAGAAAAAACGGGGAGAATCGCTTAAGGCATTGGACCTTGAAGTAATCTCGAGTAATATGTAGATTTTCTTGAGAAAAAGGAGAATTGAGTGGTGTTTCATTTGAGTATTTTTAGCTTTTTTAGAAAGGATTTTGAATTTGTGGTAAACTCTATGAAATCAAGCAAGTCGGAGACCCAGCATGATATTCACAAATCTATCCATGTGTTATTGAAACACTACCAAGCGAGTCAGAGACCTAGCATGGAGTGCACGAAGCAAAAGCGCGTACTAAATAAATACATAAAATTACGTAATCAAATAAATAAAATGGAAATAGAAAAGGGATAAAATAGAAGTGGGGGTACACTTAGTAATTAGGGGTGCATACAGTAAGGATAGGGAGTGCAATCAGCAGAAATTATTTAATTACAAAATGGGTCATGCCCAACAGATTATGGGTGTATTTATGAATATGGGAAATGGGAATAGCATTATATGTGATGTACCAAGTAGGCCAGGCCCAATATTTAAGGGTGTGTAGTTATGAATATACGGGTGTGAATAGCATTACATGTACTACCCCAAAGTTGACCAAGCCTAACTACTAAATGGTGTGCATTTATTAAATGACAGGTGCAAAAAGCATTACGAAATTCATAACTGTATCGGCCAGGCCCAAGTACTAGGAGAGATGTACTTATTAAGTATGGGGTGCAAAAAGTAAATTAGTTTTCCTTTTTCTTTTTTATTTTGCCAGTTGGGCTAGGCCCAATAATAAAAAAGGGGGTGATCTTACCATAAGCGTGGTGAAAAAAGCAATTTTTCTTTTGGGTGGACTGGCCGAACCCGTTTTTTATCTCCACAGCAGCTGCGCGAAATAGGGTTTTCTATCTTCCATGGTGGTTTCACAACTTCCTAGGCCACCACCATGGAGGCCGGTGGTGGGAGGGCCACCACGGTGGGGCCGGCGGTGTTGGGGGTGGCTGTTGGCCGGTGGTGAGGTCTGGCGGTCATCGGAAAAACAAGCTTAATGAAACTAAAAAAAGAAACTATGAGGAAGAAGATGAAAAACGCAAAAGAAAGGGGAAACAATGATGCACAACAAATCAATAGCAAAGTAAAACAAAGAAAAGGAGTAGAAGCCACACGAAATCAAGATCAAAAGAAGCAAAAAAAACAAAAACGAAAATGGAGAAGGGAGGGGGAAGAGGAAAGAAGAAGAAGAGAAAAGAAGAGAGGAGGAGAATGAAGGGTCACCTCAGAGACCCCCTCTGATTACCCTGATGCGATGACAAATGACGACCTCCGATTAGCTCCCTCTTCCTCTCCGGGATTAGTGCGGCTGTGCCCTTAATTCCCTCTCCTCTGTTGTCTTTTTTTTTTGCTTTATACGTAACTTTCTTAACCTAATAGGCCCTGTGGCCCTTTTTCTATTTCTTTTTGCTCTTTGCTGCCCTGTTTTTCCTTTTTGTTATCTTCTTCTCTTTTTTTTTTCTTTATTATTATTATTTTACTGTTATATATATATATATATATATATATATTTTATTTGTTATCTTTATCTTTCATTTTATTCTACTTTTTTATTTATTTTATTTATGTTTTTTTTCTTCCTTTTTTTTAATACTTGTTATTAATATTTTTTCTTTTTTTATCATTTTTTTATTTTTTTTATCATCATTTTTATTATTACCCGGACAGAATTAGGGTATGACAAACAGTTTTGGCTAAAAACCGTCTTTGTATCTCCTTTGTTTTTTGTTTTTTTGGGACAGGAGAAACAAAGACGGTTTTGGAGAAAAATCGTCTTTGTATCTCCTTTGTTTTTTTTTTCACATGCATACAAAGACAATTTTTAGTCAAAACCGTCTTTGTATGTACTATGTAGACATACAAAGACGGTTTTGGCTAAAATCCTTCTTTGTATCTCCTTTGTTTTGTTTTTTTTTTTTTAACATACATACAAAGACGATTTTTAACCAAAACCGTCTTTGTATGTGGACATACAAAGACGATTTTGACTAATAACCGTCTTTGTTTCTCCTGTATTTTGTTTTTCTTTAGACAGGAGAAACAAAGACGGTTTTGGGTAAAAAATCATCTTTGTATCTCCTTTTTTTTACACGCATACAAAAATCGTCTTTGTATGTAGACATACAAAGACGGTTTTGGTTAAAAATCGTCTTTGTTTCTCCTTTTTTTTTTTTTCAAAATTGATTTCTATATATACTACCAAATGAACCAATAGACTTAACTGAATTTACACTTAAAAAACACCACATTGAAGTCATTTTATTATATAGAATAAATAACAAACCAAATTGTTATTACACTAAAATTTGAAATTCGGCTTAGCACTGTAAAATGTCATTCGACATAAAATTATATAAAATACTAAGGAACATTATATTAAATGTAAATGAATTTATATAACATAATTAAAACAAACATCCTACTTTATAGCCTGCAACATACTCTAAATTTTGGTAGTAAGCTCCCTTTCTTCCCCAATCTCCAATTACCAAGAAGCTAAGTGACCCATCTTGTTTAGGTGCTTGTTCAAACCGCTTAAGCACTGCAAAGGAAACAACCAAAACAACACAGATCAAAAAGGATGAAGAAGAGCTTCGGTGGCCTCAAAAAACCAAACACACCCAATGTTCTAGCCACTAACACAAAGGTAAAATTATTTAAATAACACATAACCAAATCAGCTAGGTCAATCTTTAAATATTCTAGCCAGTCTTTATAGGAGAGGACCAACAAGGAGCTTCCCAAATCCCATAACCAAGATTTTCAAGTTAACTACCAGGCTGGTAGTACCAGCTAGCAGTAAATATTCATAGTCACGAAATTGCTTGGACTGACCATTATATATAGCAGTGCATAGAACAATCATTGTATGTATGAAATTTGTTAGGGAATGCAAATTCCAGGAAAAAAAACATTGTAATGATACAATTTTTTAATACGATGTGCTTTCAAAGTAATGATTGACAAACAATCATACAACATTATCCTAGAATTATAAATTTTCATATATAAACAATGCAAGAATAAGTTACAAATATAATTAAACATGTTATAGTGTATATGAAAGTAATCTAGAAATCAAGAAAAGCTTTGATACCCACAATTCACTGCAAGTCAAACAGACTTCATGTTCCTACCTTATCATAACCTTTCTTTAGTAAACCACAAAAAAAGTAGGTAATAATAGTATAATATTCACCTTTTCTGTCTGACAAGTAGGATCACAACTATGATTAATGAAATGCCCCAAGTTTCCTTTTGCACTTGCATCTATCACCTGAAAATAAAGAAATGTGAATGGCAAAGTAGAAAACAACTGGAAAAAAAAACTAATAATAATAGGGTGACAATAACAAATCATGTTGAAAGAACCAGAGGATACCATTCCCAAGTCTCAACTGAATGCTCAAAATAATAATGATGCAAATAGCAAAAAAAATTGGAAAATTTAATGATATAACTATGCAGATGAGATGATAAGTACACCAAAATCTGCCAAATGCCAATTACAGTATTTTCTAGTGAGAATAAGAGAAGTGAAGGGGAAATTCAAGAACAAGGAAAGAAGGATCTATGATCATCTAAGAGGAAGAAAGTAGGAGTTAATAAGTTAGGTTCCCAAGTTTCATACTCAACCTCATTGAAAATTGGTGATAATTAACAACCTTAAAATCCCTTTTTTTTTTGTTGCCAACTACGCTACACTCATTGGGTCCTTAAAAACCCTTAGGCTAGGCATTAGTAGTGATTCATAGGAAGAAGTTTATTTTTATGAAAGGAGTAAGGCAAGGAAAGACACAAACAACCAAAGACCCACAGTTTAAGATAATTACATGGACATTTGAAGAGAAATTCCATAGGAGATATCATAGTTCAGGAGTAGGCATTCAATTCACAAGATTTGCTATCATTTCAAGTGCATAAGACCGAGGGGAGGGGAGAGAAGCATGGTTAACAAGGCATTGAGCAGTTTCAATTACATGTCTATGTTTATGTTCTGTGAGTCCATTATGTTCAGGTATATTTGGGGGAGTTGTGAGTTGAGTAATGCCTTAAATTTTAAGAAAATTATGTGACTTGAGATATTCGTCCCCACTACCAGTATAAATTTTGATTTTGGTATTTAATTGATTTTCCACCAATTATGTTGAATCATCTAATTTAAATTTAATAGGACAAGCCAAACATGTTTTGAGAAATGGTCAATTAAAATGGCATAAAAATGTTATCAATTTATTAAAGGAATTGAGGCATGGTCCATATACCATAAGACAATTTCTAGCAAAGTACTAGATAGAGTAGACTTATGGAATGGTAATTTGTAAGTTTTATCAGACAAACAATCAAAACAAACTGAAGACAACAACTGAACTTGAATTTGACAACTTTGTAATGCATGGTAAAGAATTAGAGATGTTGGGTGACCAATGGGACAGTTTCACAGGGTAGAAGAAGAGGAACCAACATGATGAGCTTGAATGGAAGGTCCAAATGTCAATTTGTAGGCATGGTTTTCATTCTTTCCACATAGAAGTATCATCTCGGGGCTCAAGCTCTTGACCTCAAAATGCCAAGAAAAGAAATCGATTTAAACAAGGTTAGTGTGACATAATTGTGAGGCAGATATAAGATTTTGAGTTACAGACGTTACATATATGGCATTGGTGCATTGGAAAGAAGTGAAAGATGTGGGTATAGACTATGACCAACAACATTGGGTACTTGCTAAAGTGGTACATTGTGTTATGTTGTGTATTGATGCAACAAGTAACACACTCAGTCCTTTCTCTTTTTTTTAATTGTCTTTGCTCCTCAATTGTGAGATACCAAGCAGAGGAGGGTGATCAATACCCCCCAATGTCAGGTTTACGTCACCTCCTCTATGTGGAGGGGCACTGTACATGACCAATAACTAAGTGAGGACAATTATAAATAATAACAACAAAACTAACTCTAATATATTGGAGTAAAAGAAATCATATATATGAACAAAATCCCCTTCATTACATGTCAGAACTGCATTTTCTATGCCACACTCACTCAATCATCCATCCAATTTGCTTACCCAATTTGCTTGTTTTTTTCTAGCAGCATGTCATTCAAGAGCTTGACATCTTGGAACTCTCCATTGTAAGTTGAACATAACATTGTAGTGACACAAATAGTGTTTTCAGAGAACCAGTTCAACAACTTTGGCAGGGTCCATCACATAGTACCCTTCTCTCACCTCAACTTCCCTTAACTCCAAATTATGTAGTGAAATTGAGGGGAAAAGGATTAGACAACATACCAAATCATCAAAATAACGAATGCGAAAACCCAGATAGGTACCCTAGCCACCCGTGGCAAAGATCACAATGGCCTAAAAGGGTCAAAAGAGCAATTCAGTCATTTGACAACTTTCTTATTAGCTAGTAATGGATTTGGTTATACACACCCTTCAGAAGAAAGCAAAAGTCTGTATAACACAAATTTTAAGGAACATGCGGCAGTAGTTGCAATGCATACTATGAAGCCAAATATAAAAAAAAGCTCGGCTCACCCTATAAGCAAGAAACAAAAGAAGAACAAATATATCAGTTAAGATAGCTTCATTTTCCCTAGAAATATGTGTTAATTGTACTTTCCAACCATGATTTAAATCCCATTAACAGTTCCAACTTCCCAGTGTGCCCAAAACAGAAAATAAAGGAATAAAAAAAAAGATAAAAGGGTGACCCAGTGTACGAGGCTCCCACCTAATGGGATCTAAGAAGGGTAGATGTACACAATGTTATACCCCAAGCAAAGAAGATTTCCAAGATTTTAACACATCACCTCCAAGTCACAAGCCAATAACCTTAACATTGTACCAAGCTAGGCACACAAAATAAAGGGGGAAAAATAATTGCCAAGGCATGATGCCAAAAGAATGACTTAACCTGCTTAGAAAGGAAGTGGGATCACACATAATAGACCATAGTGCATACCAATTTAAGGTGTAAATCATTATACACCAAATGAAGTAAGATCATACTATATATAAATCGTGTTTTCTTTCACTTGACGTTAGAGATGTAAATCATTCATGTACTACCATCTAATAGCTTAATATTTAAGATGGAAAGAATTGAGTTATAGAATGGAATATTAGCACCACTTTAATGTGTTTAACTTAGAAAACTTTTCATAAACAATTACAATTCCATTTCATTGAGTTCACAATTACATTTCTTCTATCAATACAATTCAAGCCATCTCATCTTCTGCATTATATAATTATGTATGTCCACCTATAATAACATGTATGGCAGTGGAAGATACAAGAAAGTGTGGAATGAAAAGCTCACTTGCAAACTCCCAAAGGCTCACTCATTAGTCTCCCAGGTTCGACATAGCAATCTAGTCGCTGTAGAATATAATGAGCTGCATGTGGAGGGAAAGTATTTAAAGCTGAATTGCAGGTGATTCAATATTTTGAAGAATACACAAGGGCCAGAAAGACATTTTTAAGGACCATGATGAATTTTTATTTTAAAAACCAAACATCCTCCCTTGTGAGGTGAAGAAGAACATTATGGCTACACAACCAGATCAGATTTGTAAGTAGCACTATTTTAGATTTATGAGCACATGAACAGAAGGGAAATATCATTCACAAAGAATGTTCATAACCAGTAAGATTCCTGAAATTATTACGTGGAAAAACAAAATTTATACATTAAACTTTGCTTTTGGATGTTATTATGTTCCATTGTTCAACTAAAGACATGCAATAGTAGCTCAGAGTTCAAACACTTAGATCAACAGCTACAATTCCTAAGGCATTCCAGGGTATGCAAGACTTCAAAATTAAGGAACAATTAGGAACAGGCAAAGTTCAAAATATATGACAAGACATCTTTGGATTGGAGTCTAAATCTATTAGCCTACATAGCATCAATGCAACTCAAATCAGCCAAGAACCCAACTGTTTGTTCTGGTTGCAGCCCATATATGTTTATGAAAACTACAATGTGAAACCTCATGACAAAAGTCCCAAGATAAATAATGTTCACAAGTTACAGAGAAAATAGTTTTCTTGATCCTGTCGAGCAGGCACCTAAACAGGCATAAAAATGTCAAATTTAACTTGCTCATTCACAAGTTAAATTTTACTCTACAATTGACTAGCTGTTTGTTTGTCTTTTTTTATTATTCCAAAATTAACAGTAGATTACTCAATCCAAGTCATACAGCCGTAGCACTAGCCAACTGAAATAAGTATGCATATGTCACACCATAATATTTGTCTTTGATCGGCATGAAGAAGTTTCAACATAATCTTGAAAGTGGAAGTAAAATTTCTTCCTGGGCCTTTGGATCCTTTGACAGATGAGGGAAAATCTTGTACACCCACAACTTAGAATCACACAAAATCAAGACAGCAAAAATTACAAAACCGTAATTAGGAAAAATGGCAGGGATAAAAATACATGACAAGCATTATATCTAGTCACTTGTATAAAAATACATGACAAGATAAATAACAAAGCAAATTTCAGTATATGCCATAGAGTTCCTTATATTATAAATTCAAATGGTTGAATTACACAAAAGTATGACTTTGGCATTGGATATAGTAAATGACAATCATTATCAAGAAGTTTTGAGAAGTGGTATTGCATGCTCTGAAAAAATAATCTCAAAAGCTAAATAAAAAATTGCATACCATAATCCATTTTTTCCTGGAATATTTTATTTATGTATTGAATTATGGATATAATTCAAAGGCAATCAAGGAATCATATCAAAGGATTACAATAAGACTAAAGGGATGAGTGGATTGCAAAGTTACTGAGGGTGATGCATCAAGCATACCCTGAAGAACTGTTAGTACTTCCCCTCCCAACTTCATACCATTCAAACCCGCACAAGCTTTGATGGTAACAGAGTGGTCCACGTAGTGAACAAATGGCTCAAATCAGTGTTCAATAAAACAAAAAGGAGATTACAACAGGAAAGATAACAATAGCAAATAATAGTATAAATGCTTTTAGATTTTTTTTTCATGTTAGAATTCAAAAAGATACTAAAGAAAAAATAACAGCTTTTGCAAGAGCTCATATAGATCATAGGGAACCATAATATGCCAAAATTCATAACAATAGCAAACTGAATTGCCAATGTACTTCCAAACACACACTTATTCTTCAATCTCAATCTGAATCCAGTTAATCATCAAATACATCTACAGCAAGGGCCCATATATGTAAGCTCATCATCAACCACTCCATTATTATGTGAATCACGATAAAGTACAATTATATTGTTACATATATGTGAATCAAACGTTAGTTTGGTTCAACTAACATCTACACTAGTAGCAAAATTAATAGAATAAAAGTAGCCCCAAAATGAGAGTGTGGTGACTAATTTACCAAGGCCATGCCCACAACATGAAAGCTGGAAGAAGCAATATTCCCTAGAGACCATCAAAACTAAACAACTTGTTTACAAACCCTGATTATTCTTGGTTGTTTTTCTCTATTCAAATGAGGGTGTTTTCTTTGAGAAATTAAATTAGTTCAGATCCTAATCTCATCATCTATGTAAGGTAACCGAGATTTTCTCATGTAACATGTACGGTCTAGTGAAACTTTTGTATATATTTCCTTCGTTATTAATTTATGTAGGGTCCCATTTATTTCAGCAAACAAATTCTCAATAGTTCACATATGACAAAATGGAGAGAAGAAATCTCAACTTGTACATATGATAATCAGACCCATGCTATATACACCTAATGCTATTCAACAAAAAGGTTTACCAAAACACATACCATTTATTCAGCCCAAAACAAAATGCATACATTTAGGAGGAGGTGAAGTTGTGAGTTGCTCAATAGCAAGCTACTTTATTATATATACATAGCCACTACTTTATTATATATTTTTCTCTGTTTGTTTAATCTATGGGAAGTGTTTGATTCATTGACCACCAAATGGAATTAAAGATGGAAAAATAGTGTAGCACAGCACAACAAATTCTCATAGGCTGGGCTTCCCCTACCAGAGAGCAGTTCATTCAAATCACAAAATCAGGAGGGGATTAAATAGAACCAATATTTCAAAAACTACATCAACAAACATGGGGACAAAATTGAGAGAGAGCAAATCATCCAAATTGGACTCTTAATGTAGCTTTTCAAGAAAATTATCCAAAATACAATAGGAGGTTTAACAAAAATTAGATCTTCTCTCTTCTTAATTGCTGAAGAAAAGTATAACAAATAAAAAAACAAATGGAGAAAAAAACTCACGATGAAAAAGGTGTTTGGAGAGTTTCATTGGCATGAACTCTGCCACAAGCAACCTCTCTTCTCCCTCACAGCAACACCCAACCAAGTTAGCCAATCTTTCACTCCTTAGCTGCCCCATAGCACGTGCTTCATCCTAAATAGTCAAAATGAGCAGCCTGTGATACAAACGAGGACGAAATGTATAAAGTCTGACTAAAATTTATTAGAAAATAGATATGCAACAGAAAAAATTCATGGACATTTAGAAAATCATGCATATTTCTTGGTCCTTATCAAATAAAGAATTATAGAAAATTTCAATCTACTACTACCCCCAAAAAAAGTTAAATATGAAAGAACACTGCAATTTGATTCAAACTATAGCATCTTTGCAAAGTAGGATGAAGACGTGTCATTGGTATTATTTATTATAATAAGATTTACATATTATACTCTATCCAAGTGAATTTATTATTATTATTATTATTAAGTGAAATAATAATTCTAAGACTACTGAGAATAAAAATAAAGTTAGCAAAAGATCATGAAAGATGAAACAGTGTGCAACACTACAGCATCACAGAAAGGACAACTAAAAATGAACATATCTTACGCAGCCAACACATACATCAAGGAACAAAAGGGATGTCTTAGACCCTAAATCAATAAACATCCTTTGTTCATGATTTATTTTTCTTCGGGAGTTCACAGGCTTCATACCGTTGACTTTTGCCACTACGCAAGGGCTGTCTACATTATCTTAAAGATAAGCCGCATTATAAATTGTGCCATTTGTATGTTTGATCGTAATACAATAAGACAAATCATATATTATTTTGCTGAGAAAGATGCATATTATTTGTGAATATTGTTTTGTTGAAATTATTTTCTTTTTAACCATATTAGAATGATCTGAAGTATAACCCAATCTGCTATTAAAAAATCAAAAATTATTTTTCATTCTAGTATCAAAAATAATAAAATGTTTAAAATTCGTTATTATAAAATTTTTAATAATGTTTTTGTTCTCATAAAATTAAATATTATTTTTAATAAATTTAAATTTAAGAACATTTTTAATGAGAATTTTTTAAGAAAATTTTTAGTGAATTTTAGTTTCTTTCTTACTAAAACAAATTCATTAACAAGGAGAGTTTCTTTGAAAATAAGATATTTATCTTCTTAAAAAAATACAAAAGTTGTTTTTAACAATAGAAAATAATATTTATCTTATACATAATAATACTATAATTAAAAAATATAAATGAGTTTTTTCAAGTTATTTCATAATTTTTTATTATTAAAATAAAATTATGTATAAGTTTAATAATGACATGATAGAATCATAAAAAATAATACAATAACCACATGAAACAACTTAAAAAACTTAATTAAGAAATTCTCATTAAAAATATTATACGTATCCACTGATTGTACACTTAAGCTAACACGTGTTATGTTTTGATTTCGAGATGCATAGTACCTAGGCAAACACTCTCACTCCCCAGCCTCTTCACGGACCCGTCAACCACCCTCACACTATCCCGTCTTTGTCTCTGTTACGGAAATAATAGTTTGGACCCAATTGTAGGCCCAATTATGGTTGAAGTATCATCCGTTTAATTCATAGAATGTGGACATGACTTAGTCTCTAGTGACGGTTAGTAACGCGCGGGTTGAGGCCGGAAATCTCGGAGGCAGTTCGTGTGATAACTGCAAGGTAACATGCTTATAAATACTTGATAATTGCAGCAAAAAGGTACACACATTCTGATTCTATATCTTTTAATTACACAGAGCACACACCCCACGTCAATTGGTGGTTTCTCTCTGTGATCATCTGCTTCAAGGTATTTCATCTCCATAGATATCTTTGAAGCAGAAGAGTCTGAATTTGATCCTATAGCAAAACATTCAGCACATCAGTGTTGTACATTTGTATTCTGGAAATATACAGAACATTGGCGCCGTCTATGGGAACGATAAAGTTCGAGTCCCAGTCCCACGCTTCAGCAATGGTGAATACGAGAAACAGCCAATCTGTACCACGTTCTGAAATGCCTAACCGAGAAATGTTCATACCGAAGAATCGAAACATGGTGCAGAGAGAAGAGGTGCATATTACAGAAGCTGTATCTGACGCGGCTTCTTCTCCAGCCCGGACTGATCAACAGAGAGACGTTCCGACGAGAAGGATGGTGCAGGAGGAGGAGTTGGGAGGACAGTTCGTCAGCAATGCTCTCAATTCAATTCTGAGCCGAATTGAGAGCATGGAGAGGAGACAAGAACTTCAGAGGAAAGAGAATATCCGGAATATCACACGTCAGATGGAGGAACGAAATGAGGAATGGAGATGTGCTGAGATGCAACGAATGGCACAACTGGAACAGAAACTGCAGCGCATAGTGAAACAGGTACATTTCTCAAACCGTGGAGAGGAATTACCACCCTCAGTGCGAGATGGGAGGGTACATTTGAACCCATTTTTTCTTTTTATTAATTATTATTTTATTAATTATTTTATTAATTATAAAAAAAAATATTGAACAGGAGGGAGACCAGGCACGAACGGAGGAACCACCTCGGGAACGAATCCGAGTACATGAGTCGACACAGGATAGAGGTCAACGGAACGATATTCCGCCTAGCCGAGTAGAGAATGATATGGATCCCACTTGCCGAGTAGGCGACGGGGAAGCCTTGCGAATCACTCAAAGATTTAATGGGCCCGAAAAGATGGGGGACGTGATCTTACGTGGGAAGGAAGGACCAGTGTATCGCCGGAAATATAGTCGGGGACAACAGAACAACAGTCCATTTGTGGACAAAATTGTGAATGCTCGATATCTGGACGACTTTGACAGGTCATTTTTGTCAAAGTATGATGGGACACAGGATCCTCAAGTGCACATTGACGAGTTCCACTTACAGATGTGTGTCCGGGGCATTGACGAGCCCATTATATTGAGGATTTTTGTCACTACATTGACAGGTCCGACGCAGACGTGGTTTCACACCCTGCCACCAAGGTCAATTAGGAATTTCGAAGACTTCGGGCAGAAATTCTTGTTGAATTTCGCGACTAGTAAGAAGCAGCCAAAGTCCGAGTTCACGTTGGGGAGAGTAAGACAGTTACCCGGCAAGACCTTGCAGAGCTACCTAGACCGGTTCAAAGAAGCAGCGCTACAGGTACACGGACTGGAAGAAAAGGTACACGTGTACCTCATTTCTGCCGGGTTGAACGGTTCTTCAAGGTTTGCTAAGTCTATTTATAAAGATCCGGTAAAATCATTAATGGAGTTTTGTGCCCGGACAAAGAAGTATTTGGAGTTGGAGCAAATGGAGATAGCCAACAATCCGGGATGTGAAAAAGAATACAACAACAGAAGGAGGAGTCCACCCCCTAAGAATAAGGTACAGGTTGAACATCAAACTCGAAACAATGAAGCCAAGTTCAGGCCGAATAGATATGAGAATAAGTATGAGAAGTACACTCCGCTAAACGTCGCCCGTTCTCAAATTTGGAAGGAAGTCGCCCTCACGGATATGAAAAAAGTAGAACGACCATGTCCCATCTTCAACAAGGCTGGATTGGATAAATCGCGGTTTTGTGAATTTCATAATGGACCTGGACATACTACCGACCAGTGTTGGGATCTACAGCATGCTATTAAGAAATTTGTCCGAGAAGGGAGATTAAGACAATATGTAATCAAAACACAAGGAAGAAAGAACAAACGCAAGGGAGACGAGGTTCAACCTGGCGAGAGAAATGACCGAAAGAAACAGCGAGAAGAGGAGGATGCGTTCCCGGAACTAGAGTTTGAATGTAACACGATCTTTGGGGCTACGGGAGGCGGAGGCGATACCGCCAGTCAAAGGAAGAAGTATTTGAAGGAGGTACTGTCAATCCGAGCACAGCCACAATTTAAAGAGCGGCCCGGCGAAAAGGAACCTCCAACCCTGTATTTCACGAAGCAGGATATGGAAGGGGTAGTACCTGGACATGAGGATGGACTGGTGATCACAGGAACAGTTGGCAACTGTCGGGTGAAAAAGATGTTTGTGGATAATGGAAGCTCCTCCGATATAATTTTATGGCGTGCATTCAAGAAGATGAACCTGGACGTAGAAGACTTGAAGCCGTGTAAAACCATGTTAATTGGATTCAATGGCGGAAACACGAACGTAAAGGGATCAATCCACTTACGGTTAACCTTGGGAACGAGAGAGGCCTTCAAGTCAGAAAGGGTGAAGTTTGTGGTAGCTGATTTCCCGTCCCAATACAACATGATTTTGGGAAGGCCTACCATTCACGGATGGGACATCCTCATGTCCACGAAGCATCAGAAGCTCAAGTTTGTGAACGGTAATGGACAGGTGGTGACGATATGCGGCGACCAAAAGACTCTCGACAGTGTTATTACAACACAGTCCGAGAAAGTGAAAGTAGATCGCTGCCTGCACTTTGGAATTCAGGTAGAATCCAGGAGACTCAGGAAGACAAGAACAACAATGACAATCGGGCACGCTCAGTGAATTTAGTGGAGCTTGATGTACGAGAAGAACCGGACGAATGGAGGCCGGAGCCGGTAGACGAGGTGCAGCAGGTTCAAATAGGAGAACAAGCCGGCCATACTACCAACATTGGGCGAGTAATGGAGCCTGGACAGAGGGAGGTGCTGATACAGTGCTTAAAGAAAAACCGTGATGTCTTCGCTTGGAAGGCATCGGAGATAGTCGGGATAGATCCTGAGTTCTGCTGTCACAAATTATCCATGTACCCAGGATCGAAGCCGGTGCAACAGAAGAAAAGAAAGTTGGGACTGGAAAGAACTCAAGCGTTATGGGCTCACATTGAAGAGTTGCTACAGGTCGGTTTCATACGAGAAATTCAGTATACCACCTGGCTATCAAATGTTGTGATGGTGCGTAAATCGAATGGAAAATGGAGAGTGTGCACGGATTACACGGATTTGAATAAGACGTGCCCGAAGGACGCATACCCCATGCCAAACATAGACCAATTAGTAGACAATTCTTTCGGGTACAAAATTCTCTCGTTCATGGATGCGTTTCCCGGGTACAATCAAATTGCAATGCACCCAGAAGATCAGGAGAAAATGGCCTTTATTGGCGACAAGGTCAACTATTGCTACAATGTGATGCCATTTGGACTAAAGAACGCAGGGGCTACTTATCAGAGAATGATGAACAAAGTGTTTGAACCACAGCTCGGACGCAATATCGAAGTGTATATCGATGATATGATAATCAAAACCATGGAAGCCGTTAAGCATGTCGACGACCTAGAGGAGACGTTTAGCCGGTTACAAAAATTCAATATCCGGCTAAACCCCCTGAAATGCACTTTCGGAGTCAGAGCCGGCAAATTCTTGGGATTCATGTTTGCACACCGAGGGATAGAAGCTAACCCGGATAAATGTCGCGCCATTCTAGACATGAAATTCCCGACCAACAAGAAGGAGATACAACAATTAACCGGAAGGATTGCCGCGTTAACACGTTTCATGCCAAAGTCAGCAGAAAAAGCCCTCCCATTTTTCAAAATGTTGAAGAAACAAGCTATAATACAGTGGAACTCGGAATGCGAAGCCGCGTTCGTCGACATGAAGAAATCCTTAGCGAGTCCATCAATTTTATCAAGACCAGAAGCAGGGGAAATTTTAGTAATGTACTTATCGGTGGGCGAGGAGGCCGTTAGTGTAGTCCTGGTACGAGAAGTCGGGTCAATTCAGAGACCCGTATACTTCGTAAGTCGGGCCTTGCGCGACTCTGAGTTACAGTATCAGAAGCTAGAGAAGTTGGCATTCGCATTGATTGTAGCCGCCAAGAAATTGCGTCCCTATTTCCAAAGTCACACTATCGTTATCCGAACAAATCAGCCTATCCGACAAGTGCTTCATAAGCCAGATTTGGCTGGAAGGATGACGAATTGGGCAGTTCAATTGTCCGAGTTCGACTTGAAATTCGAGGCCCGCCACGCAATCAAATCCCAAGCATTAGCGGATTTCGTGCGAGAACTCACTCCTAACATCCCAGGAATGGAAAATTGGTGGACATTGTACGTGGACGGGTCATCCAACAAGAAAGGAAGTGGCGTCAGAATCATAATTGAGAACCCAGACGGAGTAGCAACAGAGTTTTCATTACAGCTGAATTTCCCTACGTCAAATAATCAAGCCGAGTACGAGGCATTGATTGCTAGGCTGAGGCAAGCAAGAGAGCAGGAAGTTGGGAACGTGAAGGTGTACACGAATTCTCAGTTGGTCGCAGCCCAAATCGAAGGCCGATATCAGGTGAAGGGACCCTTGTTACTAAAATACTTGGGGCGAGTAAAAGAAATTATTGCCGAGTTTGACGAAGTGGTGGTTAACCATATTCCCAGAGAAGATAACGCCAGGGCCGACATCTTGTCAAAACTAGCGAGTACGAAGAGCCCTGGAAATAACCAAACCGTGGTCCAACAGCAAGTATTGCAGCCTTCATGTATAATGATCATCACCACGGATCAAGATTGCAGGCATCCAATAATTGATTATTTGGAAAAGGGCACGATATCGGACGACGAGTTAGAAGCACAGAAATTGATAAGAACAGCGACTATGTTCACGGTGGTCGACGGAGAATTGTACAGAAAAGGGTTGCATAGTCCTTTATTGGTTTGTCTCACTCCGGACCGCGTCGAATATGTTTTGTCCAAAATACATGAAGGTATTAATGGACAACACATGGGGGCGAAAGCCCTGGCAAGAAAAGCACTTCGAGTTGGATACTATTGGCCGACGATGGGAGCAGATGCAGTCAAGCACGTAAAGAGATGCGAGAATCGTCAGATGCATGCACCCCGAATTTTGTTGCCGCCAGAGGCACTACAATCCATCTCGGCACCATGGCCATTCTTCAAATGGGGCATGGATTTATTGGGGCCGTTCAAGCCAGCAGAGGGACAAATGAAGTGGCTGATAGTCGCCGTGGATTACTTCACCAAATGGATAGAGGTGGCACCGTTAGCCACGATCACATCTGCCCGGGTTCAACGATTTTTTAAACGGAATATAATCTCCAGATTTGGAATTCCCAGGGAGGTTATCACTGATAATGGAACGCAGTTCACGGATAAAGGGTTCCAAGAAATGATGGCCGGCTTTCATATCCGACACAGATTTGCGTCGATTGAGCATCCCCAATCCAATGGACAAGCAGAGGCCGCCAATAAGACAATTCTAGAAGCTCTACGGAAAAGAATGTATGACGCCGGATCTGATTGGGTGGAACAACACTACTATGCGCTTTGGGGCATACGGACCACTGTTTAATCATCGACGGGTGAGACTCCATTCCGGATGGCATATGGAAGCGAGGCCATGATACCAGTCAAAGTTGGACAACAATCATGGCGGCGGGCACAGGTACTAAGAAAAGGAGAGGAATCAAATAACGACGCCCTGGCATTGGAGTCGGCAATGATCGACGAAATCCGAGCAGCCGCCCATGTCCGAGACCTTCAAGCAAAACAGCAAATGGCACGTGTCTACAACAGGAAGGTGGTCCCACGACAGTTCGAATTGGCCGAGTTAGTTTTGCGGCAGGCCGACGTCGGGAACAAAAATGCCCGACACGGAAAATTCGCGACAAACTGGGAAGGCCCATACCGAATAACACACAAGCTGGACAATGGGGCTTACGTGTTGGAAACATTAGAAGGCAAACAGATCAAGCGGACATGGCATGCAGATAAACTTAAAAGATATTACAGCTAATCCTAGACAAGAGGGTGCGGGTTTCTCTTTTAAAGAGAGTATGAACTCGGGGGTTGCTTTATCCGAGCTCAGATGGTTCTCTTTCATTGGGAGCCCACAATCAAACAGAAGAATAAGGGTCTCTCTCTCTTTGAGGGTATGTACCAGGAGGGAACATTCCCGGATACATACGGTCCTCTTTCCGGGAGAAGGCATCACCTAACCAAATTCGAACAGGAACTCCGAAGACTTTTTTTTTTGCAAGTTGTTATTCTATTTTTATCAGTTATACCGTTGTAAATTTCAAGTCTTTATTCTTGAGAGTGTGGGCCGAGAATGATAGTTCAGCTCGGAACATATGGTTCTCAATAAACTTTGTAATATGACGGCTACAACTTCAATAAAATAATATTCAGTATCATGGTGTTTTACAGGGTATAAGTTTTAAACCACCATTCATACGGTTCTTGTAAAACGTGATACGGTTTTTAAGCTATGAATGATACGTTAGCCGATCCTGATCAAATCGGCAGCGGAAATCATCCCTTAGCGAAGTTATTCATAGCAAAAACAAAGTCCTAATAATAAATATGACTATAATACTTGGTCGTTGGAACCAAAGGCTACGCGCGTACAACTTTTGTTCACCGCATAAACAAAGTTGGAATATACAATAAACGACTGTCATTAAGAATATACCATGTATATTGTCATTAAGAATATGTAATGTATGTTCTAAGCTCAAAGCTTAATCTGTTAAGATGACGAATAAAATAAATACAATTAAAACCGGCATCTCGGCCCTTCAATCTTGAGCAGGCTGCTGGTCTTCGGCGGCTTGGGGTTGGACGTCAGCGGCTGTGGGTTGGTTGTCGGCAGAGGAAGCAGTAGTCGGGACGGCAGAAGGAATCTCCTCGACAGATGCAGGCTCTTCTGTCGCCGCCACGGAAGTTTCAGCTCCGGTGGGAGGGACCAGTTGCCCATCGTCAACGTAAGCCATATAATGCATCCCGGAAGTAGATAGTACTACTCCCGGGTTCAAGTGTTGAATTTGCTCGATGGCATTGGTGAAACCTTCCTCAGCAGCTGCAACAAGAGTAGTCTTCATAGACGCCAGCCGATCCTCATATGCTCGGACTTGTTCTTCATGATCATTCTTTAAAGAGGCCAACGACGATGTCAGAAGGGCTACCTGCTGCTCGGAAACCTCCAAAGAGCCTTGAGCCCGGCCCAAATCACTCCGCAAAGAAGCAGAAGTAGCTTGGGACGAGAGCAACTCTTCTTTCAATTGCCGAATTTCCGCGGCAAGTTGAGCCCGCACCTTCTCGTGCCCGACCTTGGTAGAAAGAAGCTCCTCATAAGCCTTCTTCTTCTCTTCCATGGCGACGCTGTACCTGTTATATACAAGTTTAACTCGTGAGCAGAATATGAATAAAAGTTTAAGATTTTACGTCGAAGATACATACCTGTCCCGCACCGTAGCAAGTGCTCTCACCAAGGAAGCACACCGGAAGGCATACTCCTCGACGCGGACGAGCTCGGCCAATTCCTCACCTATGGGGGCACCGTGCTCAAGTATATAAGAAGGAGGCTTCGCCAATTTGACTAAGTCCTCGTTCACCCCTTTCTTCCAAACATTACCCGAAGCTACCCGAGAGTCGGGACGCCCGGAATCAGCAGGAGGAGCAGTGCACCCCTAGGAGGTTGCTACGGTGAGATCCACGGTCTCGACCGCAGACACCGAAATAGATGAGGGTGGGGGACGGGGAGCTACAGGTGGACGGGAGGCCACAAGTGTATCCGGCACCACTTTGGCCCTCTTATTTTCACTATCCAACATTGTCCTGTAGGACGACGGAGGACGTTTATGCGACTTGGCTGGAGCAAGGGGCCTCTCAGAAGCCGACCCCTTACCCTTGGCCTAGGCCGGTTTGGGGTTGGGAGTAGCATCGGATTTGGCCTTGGTTGGGGGAGTTGGTTGCGGTCCCATGCCGACTACAATAAAAAAGGAACAACAATGTCAGAGCCAATATGCACAAGTATAATCAATATAACTTAGAAGACAATGTGATTATCAAGGCAAACCAGTTTGACGGCCACTGCCAATATAATTAGCTATGTTAGGCTGACCATGGGTATCCACGTATTCGGAGATCACAAAAATAGACGAAGTGTCAGAGTCGCATAACTCCTCCTCGGTAAACCGATAATTTGACCGAGCCTGCTTATAATGATCCTCAGACCAGTATAAAGGAAATGCCCATTCTACGTCGGGTGATTCGGGGCCGGACAAGAAGAATGGTTGTCGACCGGGCTCGACGACCACCTTAAAATACTTGTCCTTAAAACCCCTAAAGGAGTCTGTGAACGGTTTAAATAGTTTTCGTTTGCTTTGACTACAGAAAGAAATTCACCCTTTCCACTCTGGAGGTTCCCTACCCATCCTAGGAGTATGAGGGAAGTAATAATAGAAGAAAAGAGGGACAGTGCAGGGAATCCCTAAGTCTTCACAAAACAACTCAAAGGTATGAATAAAGCCCCAGCTGTTTGGGTGAAGTTGAGAAGGGGCTACCCGGAGGTGAGTTAAAACCTCGACCTCGAAGGAAGAAAAAGGAAAAGTGATGCCTATTTGGGTAATTACATCCTGGTAAAAGAAGAAAAAATTGGGGTCATTCCCTTCTCGTTGAGCACAGACGGGCTCACCCGAGAGGGGAGCCCGGATGACAAACCCTTCTTGCTTCCCCACCGGGTGGATACTATGCTAGGAAGGTCAAGGGTGGAGAGAGTTTGAAGGACTTCATGAGTCACCAAAGTAAATTTGGATGCCAAAGCCGGAGTCACTTCCGATTGGGACTCGGCAGAGATGGATTCGTCTACAGTTTCCAAAGCAACATCCATTATACCTACGTAAATGAAGAAGAAAAGCAAAAATTAGTAAACGTACCTGGAGGTAATGCATCAAATACAGAGGAGGCCGAGGTCAGGACCTCGTCGCCGCCAACGCGGGTGCGCAACCTCGGCGGGGGTTTTTTGGTGGCAGATAATATGGGGTTATGCTGACACGACCCCAAGATCGAATCAGCGACGTCATCAGAGCCAAGTTGAGAATAGTACATGGCATCAGAGATGCAGTCAATACAAGCATCATACTTAATCTCCATTACTTCATCCGACGACGAGGATGATGTTTCGTCCGAAGAAGAAGAGAGGCCGGTAAGGGGAGCAAAATGATGACACGGGAGCGGAATCTCCCTTGGGCTGTTAATATGTCTGGGCCCAGAAACTTGGGGCCCAAGATGGGTGAAGTTCTAGAATGACCCAAGGCCAGAATTGGTTTGGGTGTTGGGCCAACAGGATTTGATGGAGGTAGAGGAACACCGGCGGGTTTAGACCCACCTTGGTAATACGGAGGTAAGGGGAGGTTTCGGCCACTAGGCGCGGCGGAAACCTTTGTTTTCTTGGAGGAGGAGGAGCCCCCGGTATGGCCACGTAGGAGGCCCTTCTCGAGTTCCTCCTCCAAAAGGGGGAGGCCAAATACCAACCACCCAGTCCGTGGGGGGACGGTCCTCCGCAACTCTGCCTCTTCCTCAGGAGTCATCTTCATGATGTTCGGTATAAATAAAAACAATACAACAAAAATGGAGGAGAAAAAGAGAACGAAACCCCAGAAAGAGAAGGAAGACAATGCGGTCCTAACCGCCAATGCAAAACATAAACTATGAAATGAAGAAAGCAGAAAGTTGAAGAAGAAAGAAAGTACCTGTCGAAGGGAGAAATCGAGAACTGGAAGAGAAGGGGCGAAGAAGGTATTTGAAAAACTTGAGAAATTGTAGAAAGAGGAGAGAAAATGTGAAGCGAAAGCACAAGGATATGAGTGAAGTGACAAATGAAAGAGAGGAAAGGAGAAGAAATAATTAGAATCGCGGGATTTTAGGAAAAAAATTTTGAAATTCAAGGGTAACCTGCAGTAACTGCTGAAGGAAATGAAATGGCTTGATGAACTGTCACCAATGAAACGAAACGACGCAAGGGCATGCTGGTAAAAGCACGCCAAAGTCTGGGGGCATGGAAGTAAAGTCCCAAAAGTGCAATGATTATTAGAAGAATGAAACGACAGGACCTTTAAGGCATTAATTGACAATAATGGCAGGAACAGTAACTGACTACAATCAGGAAATCAATCGCCCGTTGGGGCATTTTGTTTCTCCAGAAAGGTCCTCTTTACGCAGCATCTTCAGACATGCTTACTCAGATACATTTGAATAGTTTCTACTCGGAGTAATGTCTACTCGGAAGAATGATAGCGGGTGGATATCTTCGGATATAATGATATTTCGGCTGGTTTCGTGAGAAAACTTCTTATCCGACTAGTTGTGGTCGGAGAATCTCATCCAGATAATTGTGGTCGAAGACTTTCGCCCGGACAGTTGTAGTCGGAATTTACTCGGGTCGGTACGAATGGATAAATTCTACCCGGGAGAATGTAGAAAGATAAGACAAGGCACCCCGGTCACCAAAATTATTTGATAACCGGGTTGGGGGGCAACTGTTACGGAAATAATAGTTTGGGCCCAATTGCAGGCCCAATTATGGTTGAAGTATCATCCGTTTAATTCATAGAATGTGGACATGACTTAGTCTCTAGTGACGGTTAGTAACGTGCGGGTTGAGGCCGAAAATCTTGGAGGCAGTTCGTGTGATAACTGCAAGGTAACATGCTGATAAATACTTGATAGTTGCAGCAAAAAGGTACACACATTCTGACTCTATCTCTTTTAATTACACAGAGCACACACCCCTCGTCAATTGGTGGTTTCTCTCTGTGATCATCTGCTTCAAGGTATTTCATCTTCATAGATATCTTTGAAGCAGAAGAGTCTGAATTTGATCCTATAGCAAAACATTCAGCACATCAGTGTTGTACATTTGTGTTCTGGAAATATACAGAACAGTCTCCAACGGAAGCTTCTCGACGGAGACGCTCTCTTTCTCGATCTTCGTCGAAGGAAGCGGCGTCGACCTGTTCTCCGCCAGCGAACTCACGTCATCAGCGGCAGAGACAACCACCGCGTCAGTCCTCCTTTTGGGTGTGAGATTCAAATTCCATTCAAGGGAATCACGCGTACTCTTGAAGCTGAAACATTTCGAGAAAATTAATAATGAAAAAACGAACAAAATGAAGTTAAGAGAAATTAAGGAGAAAGAAGAGTGAGGGGTAGTTACCGGTGGTGGTGGGAAGTGCGAAAGTGGAAGAGGAATAAGAGGGGAATAGTGGTGAATGGAGAGCAAGAGTGGATCTGAGCTGTTGCAAGGGGAGGTGGCTCTGTGCAAGGAGGTTATTGTTTGGTTGGAGCTGCGGTGGTTATGGTGTTTGACGGTGGTGGGTGGGGCGGCACTGATTCTTGCAAAAAAAAGTTATTTGTAACGATTTTTATCCCTCACAAATCATAATTTTAAATTTTAGATTAAAAAAGAAACACATATAATCCAAATAAAAAATAATACATTTTAATTTTATAAAAACGAGAAAAATGCTACAATTTTTATAATAATTAAATCTAAACATTTTCATATTTACCAGAACAAAAAATATATTTTAACTAAAATAAAAATACATCAAATCCACTTTATAAATTCAAACTCATCAAAATTTGGATTTTGTGACAGGTATGGACACTCCTACTCGAACCACTGGGTGTGAATATAGTTTGATCAAGTCAGATAGGAAAAAGAGAAAAACAGTACAAGTACCTTTCAAAGAACATGGTCTCACGAGGCACCAATAACATTTGAGTTGAACAACAAACGAAAAATTTTACATTTGATACACAAATGAATAGCATGTAAAATTCCGTTATACATTTTGTAACTTAAAATTACAATACACAGCATAACTAAGATGACCTATGTAGCAATGCTTTGTCATCTTCTCGTGTTGGCGGTAGAGGTATAACTCCGTTCTGATTCTCAGCTTCTGAACTAGTAGACGGTTTTGCACCATTAGTAATAATATTTTTCAACCAGGAACCTTGGAGTCTAGGGGACCCTCCTCTGTTTGAATTGTTAGGGGTCTCAGGACCATTTTTAACATTATTAGTAACATTATTAGTAACTCCTAAGAGGAATCGGTATGCTACTTTGCTTGCTGATACAATCTCAGTTTTAGCTTGCCGGAACTGCAATGACCAGGGTATGATCATCAGGGCAATCATACATAGTGTTTCTCAAGATATGCCAATACTAATAACTATGTAATTTAAGCATTCAAGCCGAAGCACAAGAACAGCCAGGTTGTGATGACTGGTGAGATAATTCTATAAAATAGTTAACACAAGACAAGACCATAAGTCTGGATTTTGAAATTTGTTTCTTACCCGTAATGCTGTATTTCCAGCCAATTCCATAGCAGTATCACCAGCATTGGCAAACCTATTAACCCAACCTGTCATGGAAGCTGTAAGAATACACAGTGGAAACAGAAAAGTAATGTACAGAAGCAATAATTCACAAGATGGAAGGATCAATGCTTAAACCTCCTTCACTTAGCAAGTTAGCATATAAATTTAAAACAAGTGGGAAATTATCTTATATACCCTAAAACCCAATTACATTGGGTGCAAGTGCATGTAATTCCGAAACTACTAAGTTCATTCTCGGGTATAAGCATATCTACCACCGTGCCCAAAACACTAATTGCCTTAACTATATCATTTTACAACTTCCACTCCCTATATTCAAATGACACACTTGCAATCCGAGCCAGCAACATTTTTTTCTTAAAATAAAATGCATATTGATCTAAATAGATATGTTCTTTTTCTACCACACAAAATTAGTAAGAAAGCCAATAGAATGGAACTTGGGTTACATTATGATAATGAGCATATAACTATCTAACTGGAATTGGGTTTCCTCAAAGATAAGTATCATAGTTGACTGGGAGAAACAATATCTCAAACAGAGAAACTTTACAGGTAAAGTCTAGCATACTGTCCGAAATCAGTAAAAGATGGAAAAAAACTGTATTCAGAAAGAATGTATTACAGAGGTGAATTCTGTAGTACCCACAAAGCTAAGTCCAACTCCACAATACTACTAGAAAAGAAAAAAAAAGAAAAGTTAATAAATTAGTTTATTAAATTAAAATACTTAATAAAATCTATTTTCTAAACTAAATGATAATTTTGAAATGATATAAAAACATGTAAAAAATTATGATAAAATAACAAAGACAAACATAGAAAATAAGTTTCGAGTTTATAAATTCAAAAATTACATAAAATAATAATGTTTTAAAAAATTCCTATATGCTACAGCCTACAAGTTATTTAAAAAAAATTGTTAAAAATAATAATTTGTTCTAACAAAATTTTGAATTTATAAAATAAACTAGAAAGTTATCTCAGCAATCTTATCGATAAATAAATTATAAGATTAACTTGATGGTGAATAAAGAAAAAAAATAGAGACCGTGAATACGAATAAAAAAATTAAATAACATTTGTAAATAATAATATAAAATTTTATCAAATGTCAATGAGATGTGATTAGAGATGTATGTTTTATTAAAGATCTATTAAAGATTATTTACATAAAGTCACTTTCTAGTTTCTCAACAAGATTCAAATCAAAGAAACAACAATAAAATAAGGCTTGCCATGGAGAGAGAAAGAGGAAGAGAGGTGAGGAAAATTAAGGATGTTGTTCTTTTACAGAGTATTATAAGTGTTGTATGTGTTATTAATATTCTCTATTTAATTTTTTTCTTTTGATTACAATCTCTAATTAAAATTTTGATAGGGTATATTTTATAATATATTTTAATATAAATGACATCAATGAAAATATCATAGTATATAAAATATTTTAATTAAGCTAAGAAGTCTTATTATTATATGATTATTTAAAAAATAATATATATACTCTTTAAAATCACATAAAACACGATAGAAAATTGAAATAATTAGAGAAGTGTCATACGAAATTGTTCTTAAAATATATTAAATATAAATTCTAAAATTTGAACAAATGAAAAATGATTTCATCACCGGATGGATAAGAATGACAAACATAGTAACATCCATAGAAAAAGATGCTTTAATTGAAGCGACCTTCTATTTATCCGTTTTTCATCAGCATAAGTGTGAAACCATCATTCATTTTCAAAAGGTGGTTATGGGCTATTCTGGTTATTATTAATCAAATTGAAACAACTACTACAGCTTAAAGAATTTTTTTCCTCTGTAACCATAAATAGAAAAACAAACACTTCTTATTTCAAGACCTTTTCAGTTTAAGGCAGATTGCGGTAACACAAAAAATCACACAAGCAGTTATGACGAAATGGAGGAGTCAAGTCAATAAGAGTAGTTTAGATGTGGAGGTGGAGACCGATATTCCCGGAGAGTGGGGCGCATAATAACTGCCAGGTAAATTGCCTATAAATATAGGGAGGATACAACTAAAAAGGTACACACATTCTAACTCTATCCCTTTCAATTACACAGAGCACACACCCCACGTCCATTGGTGGTATTTCTGTGTGATCGTCTGCTTCAAGGTGTCATTCTCCATTGATACTCTTGAGGTTGCAGAGTTAGAATTGATCCAATAGCAAACATCCAGCACGTTAGTGTTGTACATTTGTGTTCTGGAAATATACAGAACAAAAGTGAAAGGGAAGACCAATTTGAAATGAAAGGTCGTGGAAGGATCATCTTCTAGCTAAGAGGATCTCCAACGGGGAGTGCTTCCATGGTTCCTTTAGTTGAAGAACCCGTTCCGTGAAGAAATTGTACACTGGAGAGTGCCTCCGTGGTGGAACGGTTTCTTGAAGAAAGAGAAGTGCTTCCTATATAAGAAACTAAATCTTAACAATAAAATACTATTATGCAGATCAACTACCCCATAAAAAAAGAGAGGGAAAATAACAAGAACCAACAAAAGCACAACAAACCAAGAAGAGGTCGCGCTACACGACGATGGTGGCAAGAGGAAGAGGCCGCAACGGCCGACGGTGGTGGCTCGAGGAAGAGGCCGCACGCGAGTGAAGGGACTACGACCGCGAGCCAACAGTGGTGGCTCAAGGAAGAGGCTGCGCGTAAGTAAAGGGTCGTGGAGTGGAGAAGAGGGAAAGAAGAGGTGTGGAGAAGAGAGAAAGCAGTGGGTTGTGGAAGAGAGAAAGATGAGTGGAGAAGCAGCGTGGAGAAGGGAGAAAGAAGAGGAGTGGAGAACTGGGCAGACAGAAAGCCACGTGTGGAGAAGAGAGAAAGCAAGCGTGGAACTTTCTGGAGAAATGGAGAAGGGAGAAAGACGGGACGTGTGAACGGGTTGTGGGTGATTTTTTTTTATTAAAAAAAAAAAATTGCACGAGAGAGAGAAGAGAAGTACATATGAACGTTAAAAAATAGTCATTGGTAGAAAAGAGAAGTACATATATGAACGTTAAAAAATAGCCATTGGTAGAAAAATAATCATTACGTGATTCATTATAAATTTGGGTGATATGCATAAACTTTTGCACACAAAATCCACATTTCTAATTTTTTTGTTCTTATCAATCCTCAATCTTTTTTATTTTCTCTGAAATGGATCCCAATCAGTATAATTATCAAAGTGTTTACAATTATTTGCAAAATCAACCACCCACTACCAGTGTAAATTCTCAAAATCCACCACAATATGTTATGTATCCACCATAACCTCATACCAGTGAAAATTCTCAAAAGTCACCACAGTATGTTATGTATCCACCACCCTCACACATGTGGTATATGCATTCCTTATCCAATGTAAAGCCACCTATCAGTGATAATTCTCAAAATCCACAATTTTGTAGCTAACCATCACCCCCACCAACCCAAACACATGTTATAGGTCTTCTTTATCCAATATTTCACCCCCTAGCAATGAAGTTGAATTAACAATCGGTGTAGACAAATTCAACTACATGAGGGCGACCACAATGGTAGTCGGAAAAAAACGCGTACAACATTCTCAGTGACAGAAGAATGAGAAGATGTGATTCTCGTTCGATCGTGACTTAATGTGTCAAAGGATTCAATTATTAGAGTCGACCAAACATCAAAGCAATATTGGGCAAGGATAAAGAATGCATACAACAACGATGATGTGCGTCTACACGGGACATTTTGTGAAAGAAGCTAGACTCAATTGAAATCTTGGTGGAACAAGATCCAACTTACAATACAAAAGTTTAATGGGTGCTACAAACAAGCAGATAAACATTGGAGAATGTTGTGACTGATGCTCATATGATTTATTCCCAAGATACAGGTAAAAATTTGAGATTGAGCATGCTTGGTTGTTGTTGAAGGATCAACCAAAATTCGATGCAGAATTTATGTCAAAGTGTTAAAAAAGAACAAAGGTTTATGCTGGTGGAAATTACTCGTCATCTTCTAACCCAGACACATCCACTGAAGTCGAAGAATATGATACGCCATCGCCAATGTCTCACCCAATTGGACTAAAAGCAACAAAAAGAAAGAGCAAAGGAAAAGAAGCTTCTAACGCTTTCGATTTATTTGGCATAGAAAGTGTAATGAAGGACAAGAATACAAACACATTAAAACTTATTCAGTTAAAGGAGACATAGGAAAGACGTATGGAGTATGAAATCCTCATGAAAAATACATCCAACATGTCAGAACAACAACACCAAGACCACGAAAAGTATTGTGACCATATTAGGAAAAAACTATTCAATTAAAAGTTTAGTTCTTATGTTCAAATTGGTGATGATGATGTTGTGTTTGATATTTAATTTTAACAATGTAGGTCGTTGTTGTATCTTATATTCAAAATTTTATGTTGTAAAACTAGCCATTATAAAACTAGCTGTTATAAATGAAGCTATATAAATGTCCAATTTTTCATCATTTTCACATGTTCTCATACAAATTACGCAATATTTCTCTCTGATTTCAAACACTTCAGATACTATATAATGGAAACAAGCATCGATTTAAATGAAGTTTTAGATCAAATGATAGATGAGGAATTGGAAGACAACACCGATGAAGAAAGCATTAGGTTGATACTTGAGAGCCAACAACAACTACATGGCAACACCGCTGGATGTAGGCAAAGAAGAAGTGGTACATCAGAATCATGAAGAAAGTCATGATCGATTGATCAATGACTATTTCTCAGTAAATCCTGTGTACACAGAGATTCAGTTCCGATGAAGATTTCGTATGAGAAGGCATGTGTTTCTCTGTATTGTAGACGGACTCAGCAATCATGATGAGTAATTTCAAATGAGGTTCGATGCACTG
The DNA here is from genome assembly GCA_007407185.1 of Glycine tomentella. Taxonomy (NCBI): domain Eukaryota; kingdom Viridiplantae; phylum Streptophyta; class Magnoliopsida; order Fabales; family Fabaceae; genus Glycine; species Glycine tomentella. Next base: position 683,929 of record PYAF01003338.1, on the reverse strand, counting down.
TGTCGAAAAGGCCTATCTCCATTACAAAAGTGTTGTACTGCACTTCGTATATTGGCTTATGGCTCATCTACTGACAGCGTGGACAAATATGTTCGAAGTGGTGAAACAATTGCGGTGGAATGCTTAGAGCGATTTGTATCAGCATCTACACCATATTTGGGAATGAGTACTTGAGGAGACCAAGTAACGAAGACACCGAACGACTACTACAAATGGGAGAGGCACGCGGATTTCCAGGTATGTTAGGTTCCATTAATTGTATGCACTGGTAATGGAAAAATCGTCCAGTTGCATGGAAAGGTCAATTTTGTCAAGATAATCATTGCAATCCAACAATCATTCTTGAAGTTGTGACATCACAAGACTTGTGAATTTAGCATGCATTTTTTGGCACCGCAAGTTCAAATAATGACATTACTGTGTTAAATGGATCTAATGTGTTTGATGAAGTTTTGTCAACACGTGCGCCCGCAGTGCAATATACAGTGAATAAAATTCAATATAATATGGGATAATATTTAGCGAATGGTATTTATCTAGACTTTGCTACATTTGTGAAGACCATCTCAATGCCACAAGGAGAAAAGCGAAAATTATTTGCTCAACGACAAGAATTGACAAGAAAGGATGTAGAACAGGCATTCGGAGTGCTCCAATCTCGATTCGCAATTATACGTGGTCCGGCATGTTTTTGGAATGTTACTAAAAATGAAGAATATCATCTATGCATGCATCATATTGCATAACATGATTGTCAAGAACGAATGTGACACATATCAAAATAATATTGATTAAAATAATGTAGGTAACAGCACGTCAACATTCGAAGTATCTTTAGATGTTCACCCTAATATTAGATCTACATATCTTCAAAGGATAGCAGATGTTCATGAAAACAAAAACACCATCAACTTCAAGCAAATTTAGGACATATTTGGGAACATTTCGGAAACGAAAATAACAATAATTAAATTTATGTAATATTTTTTTTCTATCGTTATGTTTTTTATTTCAATGTTATTGTGTTTAATTATCTATTATTATGTAAAAAATTATTTTTTATTGTACGCATTTCATTTCAATGTTGTCATTTTTTATTTTTAATTGATATTTAATATTTTCTTCAATTATTCATATTTTTTATTTGTATTGATAAAAACTGAAAAAATGATAAGTTTTAATCAAAAAATATAAATGTGTGGATTTTTTGGAATTTCTTGCACTGGAGTAAAATTTTGTATGAGTTTTTTATGAGTGACATAACCCTATAAGGACCACAAAAAGTTTTGCGGGGACCACAAAAAGATGATGAAGAAACCCAACTAAGCACTCCCTATTGGAGATGCTCTAATCAAGAGTTTAACTTTAAAACGTTGAAATGCACACTGCCCAAGTAAAATTGAAATTTAATTTGCTCACTGTCCAAACAATAAAGCTCCTGGCTCTATTCTTATTTTATGAGTGTGACTTTTACTTTAATAAAGCAACCACAGGTACAAAGACATTATTATAGTATAAATAAATAAATTATTTTTTTAAAGAATAATTTAATATATTTATTTTTTTAAATACTAAATAGTTCGAAAAAATAACAAGCAAACAATTTATTATACATGTACACAAGGTAACATTTGATATATTATATATATTAATTAAATTATGTATGCTAATTTTAATAAATAGATGATAATAATATATTTTAAATTATAACTTAAGGTTGTATATACTAAATTTAAAAAAAATATATATTTTATTCAAATCGGTTCAATCACGGTTTAACTACGGTTGAACCATTAAACCTTGAACCAGTGTTTTAACCTGTTCAAAGACTGGTCCAGTTTTAAAAACCTTGCTAATTTCCACTTCTATATCCCATTTCACTCCCCTGCACCAGCCCCCTTTTATTTCTTCTGCTATATGACTTACAAACCGAAGGCCCATGACTGAGTTTGATTGGAATAACCGATTCCTGGGGCCTTACACATACAATAGAATTTACATGATACATCCCTATTAGGTCATCATTGAGTAAAACAATAACAATGAACATCATAAAAGCAATATCATAGTAACATAGTTACATGTTTACCTGGAAGTTTTGGTACACCAAGCCTTTCACAGAATTCATCACAGAAATGATTGCAGTTTTTGGACAGCAGATCATATGAACTCCCTGGCCACTCTCTACTGAGTTCTCTCAGTATTTGATTTAACTTGAAAATAGAAAAGTTTGTTTTCCCTAGAACAATGGATTCACGATATGTATACATTGGATTCTTTCCAGAAGGGCAACTAAAAACCCCGGTACCTTGCTCACAGAACCCAAATGACCATTCATCATCTCCAAAAACCTGTCACAGCAGAACAATCTTATATATGTCAGCACAAGATTAAACAGCAGGCCTACCATATGTCAAGGAAGCAGAAGTGAGTCAATGAAAAAAAAATGACCTAAAAGATGCAAGCATACTATATGACCAGATAAACAACAAAAAAGTAATATCATGAAGGTGACAATTTCTGTTTAAGCAGGACCACAATATCAATGAAGATGCAAATATTTGATACTTCACTTTTCCTTCCCTTGAGAAAAAATAAATAAACAAACAGACCTCATCACCATATTTACTAAATAGAAGTCAGTAAAAACAAAAGATAGGTTCCTTTTGCCATCTGAGACTGGGAATGCCAAAATAACATATAATCAGATCAACAATGAGAAGAGTCATATTTTTATAGTTTCCTACACTTAGCATCTCAAGTAAATGAGTTAAAATTGCCATACAAAATCACCAAATTAAGGATTAAAGGGTACAAGTCACAGAAACAAAGGTGTTTCACTTTCACACCACTCATAGTTTATTGTGCTTCTCAGAATAAAGAAGATTAAAAGTCTACGAAGAACTGAGTTTTATTGTACAAAATTATGCTCATAGAAAAATGTCCGGTGGTATTCATCTTTCCAAGGTATATTAACCTGATATGTAACTACTCCTGTCACATGTCTCCTTGCTTTGAGCATTAAGCATGCCTAATAAACGTGTTCATACCTCCTCCCAAGTCCTAAATTCCTCTAGAGTATTCTAGGTCATGCAATACAGAGAACAATGCAAATTGAGATTTCACATGACTGGATCAAGCCAGCCATAACAAATGACCAGCACATACCGAGTCAGAGAAGAATAGCGGAATTCAACTTTAGCTAGAAAATAACCTAAATTGTCTAGGTGTAGATAGCCTGTGAATTCATTGTCAACAAATGATACTAAAGATTTCCATTCTAATTTTTCCCAAAAGCAGATATATATACCCAATCACAACAGTTGCAGCCATATCATACATCACCTCTACTAGCCAGTGTCCATATCTCAAAATTCTCTCTTCATTTCAATATGATCACTTTACACACCACAGCAGTAAGCCAGTTACAACCACACTCCACAAGACCTAAAAACCACCTCAAACACTTAACTGCCACAATAATCCAAGGTGCCCTTTATTATACAATAAAGATAGAAACAAATAGAAGCAGCATCTAGTATATCTCTGACATACAATTTACCATCTTCTCAATCCGACAGCCTACATGTAATACATACATGCTGAATAATGAATGAATATTAATAGCTACACCACAGATACCAGCAATATCAAAACTCTCATAATAACTAACATAACTAACAATCACTTAGACACCAAGTTAATTTGCTGTTTCCCAAATCTCAATTACACTGCTTCATGCAAACAACACCAAAAAAAAAAATATCAAAACCCTAAAAATTAACAAGGTAAAATAAATGAAATTCTAAATATAGCAGAAGAGTCACACATTGGACAATCACACTCCCCCAATCAAGTGCCCCACAAAACAAGAACAAGAAAAACCAGATCCAATAAACAGTGTGAATCCTCAAACAACAACAAAAAAACAGAAACATTGATTTCTACGAAATTTAGAGGAGGAGCAAAACCTGCACAGCGCTGTGGAAGATGCCACCAAGACCAATCCCATCCTTGAAGATCTTGTTGATCTGAACAATGGTGCTGTTGGTTTTCTCGGATCCACTATTCGTCACATCGTATATATGCAGTACCACATCTGTCATCTTTCCCTTTCACCCACCACACACAACAAACACAAGACCCAAACTTTAGACAACCCAACTTCACTTTCTCTCTCTAAACGCTATTCACCTATCTGGGTCTCTCTCTTTCTCTCTCTACGGTTTGATTAAGCTTTAAGATTCAACAACGGGTGGTGTTCTCTCTTTGAAAATTGAACCAAGTTCGGCCTTGGGATCCCGGAAAACCCTCCAATTTCACCGTCCCAAGTTTTTTTCTCTCCGGAAACGAAGATTTTCGTGTTTCTCTCGTGAATTTATATTTTAGAAGGAGGGAACATAACAGAGAGAGAGAGTATGTAAGAAACAGACCAAAGCTGAGAAAAGAAAAATTGAAAAGAACGGAAAAGAAAAGAAAAAAAAGGATTATCAAAAGACATTTTTACCCTTCTGTGAGGTGTGAAACTACATGAAATGCTATTGTCTTTTACAGCTGGTGCCACTATGAGACCTGTTTGGCTAATGATAATAAGTGGGAGTTAGGAAATGTGGGCTCCGCAGGGTCTCATTATTAACGGTCACACAGATTGGCTGCTAATGATGTTGCAATGACAAAATAGTCCTCATTTTTTCTGTTTGTAAATTTTGAATTTTTTATATTTGAATAAAGTTTGTTGGTTGATATAATGGACAGTTCCGTCAATTAAGAAATGATGTCATGATAAACCCGTGTTATGATATAATGATAATAGTTACACATGTTTATTATAAATTATTACTTAGTTATTAATATTGTCTCTATTATTGTTGTTATAATGGTAAATTTACAAGTAATCTTAAAGGTGTGAAGGATGTATGGTTTCTGGTGCATCAAATTATCGTGGTACTCGCATCGTTGTTCATTGTCACGTCGACGACCGTTGTCCCTATCATTTTAGTATAAGGGTTTATTTTGGCCAAATTTAGTTGTCCCTATCATCCGTTCATGTTTGACTACATTAGAGTACATATTGAGGTAAAAACTTAGGAATGATCTTTTTCTTCTTTTTACCATTGAAATGACAGTGCATTGATTATTTTCTTTATATTTTCAGGAACATGGAGAAGAACATGGAAAAATGATATATTGGAACAAGTCAATTGATAGGTTCTTATTTGATTTAATTCATTGCATTGTAATTAAGTAATATATTGAATTGTCAATTATTTTGATTGCTTAGTGATTTTTGCTTTGATTCCTTTTTAAATAATTTATTATTTGATTTAATTAAAAATTATTATATGATGTGATAAATTATAATTGATTGTTTATGTAAAGCTTTCTTCTAAGTGTACAAACATTTTTCTCTTATCTTAAAATAATTTAAACCATGATTTGTGATCAAATGACGATTTAATATTATTCTACACCTTTCGTGCATAGGAATTAATCTCAAAATAAAATTAAGTTCAAAATTGAGTTTTTTACATACATGCATGCATTTGATATAATTCTCTAACACTTTTAGACTATGTTTGGTTCCAAAGAAAGAAATAAGTTATTAAGGACAAAAATGGAGCAGATAGTTGATTTGTGTGATTTTGGAGTAAACTTACAATTTTCTCTCTTCCCATTTACAGTAAAATGAATTTTATTTTTCATAAAAATTGATTTTATATACAACAAAAATTGAATTTTTAGAACAAAAATCATTTTTCTTTGGTTTTTAAGACAAAAAAAAAACATTTTTCATCCAAAAGAATTGATGTTTTAGATACAAAAAATGATTTTCTAGGAAAAAAAAAACAATCGATTTTCTTTGACACAAAAATATTATTTTTCACCTTGATGGAGGTGCATGACAAGCTAAAGATCTAGAAAGAGAGCTTGAAACACTTCATTTGGTGAGTTTTAAAGGATCAATGACAATAGCTAGGACTCAAGCACTTCAAGCCTACATTCAAGCTAACTTGGATAAGCATGAGGATGCACACCAACTCAAGGATGACAAGAGCTGGATTTTGATGTGTCAAGTCCAATTTAATTCAATAAATTACAGCACTTGTTAGAAGAAATTCAGTTTTCCACTGTTTTAATCGATTACTTTGGTCTGTAATCGATTACAGCAATTCAGTTTCAGACAAAAACAAGACTTGTATGTTTTAATCGATTACAAGACATCTATAATCGATTACATCAGTCTGAAATTTGTAAATAGCTCTGTTTTAATCTATTAAAGTATGAATTAATCGATTACAACAACATTGAGTCTGCACTACGCCTGTTGAAATAGCCAATGGTCACTTTAGGGAAGCTTGCACTTCAAGCTTCATTTGGGCTTCATTTCAATTTGCATTTTCCTTACATTTAGTGACATTTAGCTTGTAATTTCGTGGCTTTTATAAGGTGCCAAAACTGATTGTAATTAACTTTGGTTCATTAATACAATTTTGAAATTGTTGTGAGAGTTTCTCTGTTGTTCTTGTTCAAGAACTTCTTGAGTCTTATCAATGGCTTCCCAATACTATTGTGGTGATTCTTCCTAGACTTATTGGAGAGCTTCTCCATGGTGTCTTCACCTTCATCCCTAACCTTTCTTCCATCTTCCATTTCTGCAATTATAAACCTCTAAACAGATCCATTTCACAAGAAGTGTTGATTGCTTGTGTTCTGAAGTTTACTTGAAGTTTGAGTTTCATTGCAAGGTAGATTTGGGAAAACTAATGGCTATAGGTTCAGCTATATATCATAGCTACATCTTAGCTAGACATCATGTGGTATCTAGAGTCTAATCCTTGTGGAATTCTTCTTCAAGTTCAGTTTTTAAAAGTTCTTCAAAGGTAAAAATTTGCACCAAATCCAACAACGAAAATCCATTTCAATTCCTTGTTTCTTGTTGTTTTCTTTTGATTCTTGGTGGTGTGGGCTTGTTGTGTGTTCAACCACATATCCTTGTGTATTCCTTCAAGTTTCATGTGATTTCATGTGTTCATGTTCTTCATTTGTTCTTGATATTTTTCTAATTTTCTTGTCTTAATTCTTGTCAATTTTTGTTTGTAGTGTTTTTTGTTGTATGACCACTTGTTTTGATTCTACTCTCATGCCTAAACTGAATTGAGTTGTTAGAAGAAAATTTTACAATTGTTATACATCATATTTTAGTGATTCATTGAATTTCTTTAAGAATTTTGGAACTTGAGCAAAAGGAAAACAAAAGCAAAAGAAAAATACATCAAGTAGTATCAAATTGGTACAGCCAAAGACATTATTGATTGGTAGCTGGAAAAAGTGAAAGAAAAACAGAATTTAGAAGAAAATCAAAGTTACAAAAGCTACAAGTTCAAATTTCCTTTGAACCACAAAATTATATGAACTTGTATGACATGCAAATTTTATGAAATTTGACTTCTAGTAATTGAATTACTTGGCATATTCTACTTGTGCAATTTGGTACAGCCTATAGTATTCCTTGAGTTGTTTCATAAATTCCAATTAAAGTTGTGCTTTTCTAAAAAAAAAAATTGTTGTTTGTCTCTTAAAATTTCCAAGGTTTTGTCTTAGATTTTTCTTGTTCTTGGACTCTTGAGTCTAGCCTAGAATGATTTCCTATTTCACTATAGTAAAGAAGCTTGATTTGATTAGAAGTTTTCGCTTAAGAACTATAGAGAGGAATAAGAGTGGAAAAAAGCAAGAGAAAACATTATAGAAAGAGCCTAGATAAAGTGTGCAAACACGAGTGAAAGTGACAAACACTTAGAGAGTGGTGAGAATTTCCTTATATACTTGAGTTTTTTTTTTTTTTTTGCTAATCATTTTCTTTGAAGGATGAGTTCAAGTAGAGGGGAGGCTTTGTCACCTAGGACCTCTAGGTTGATGAAAGCTATGACAAAACAAATGGAAGACTTGTAAACCAAAATAGATGCAAGGTTTGAAGAGTTACAAAGGGAAACTCAAAGGAGGAGTCATCCAATGGGAAGTGTGGATGGAGAGGCTAATAGTAGTAGGAGGGTGAGTGAGTATGCTTCTTCTCACAGATGAAATTATTATGATGAGAGGAGTGAGAGGGAGGATAAGAGAGAAAATAATAGAAGAGAAAATAGGAGATACAATCCTAGGAGGCATAATAAAATTAAAATTCCAAAATTCCTTGACAATAATGATCTCGAAGATTACTTTGAATGGGAGATGAAAGTAGAACAAATTTTCTCATGCCAACAATTTGATGAAGAAAAGAAAGTTACTCTAGCAACTCTAGAATTTGGTGGCTATGCTTTGACATAGTGGAATCAAATTCAAATGGACATAGGAAGGATGAGGAGGCAAAGAGTATATTCTTGGGATAACTTGAAGGCATGCTTGAGAGGAAGATTTGTTCCCACTTATTATGCAAGGGAAGTCCACAATAAGCTCCAAAGACATTTTCAAGGTTACAAGAGTGTTGATGAATATTATAAGGATATGGAATTGATGATGATAAGGGCTGAAATTGTGGAGGTTCAAGAAGCAACAATGGCTAGATTCCTTCATGGCTTAAATAGAGAAATTCAAGATGTGATGGAGCTACATGTTTATGCTACAATTGAGGAGCTAGTCCACAAAGCTCAAAAAGTGGAGCAACAACTAAAAAGGAGAAAAGTTTCCTTTTCCAAGACCAATGGGGTGCAACTTCTAGTTGGAAGGACAAGCCTAGAAGGGAAGTTTCTCAAGTGAAACATAAAGAAGTGAAGGTGGAGAGCTCAAGCAAAAAAATTGTGGAACCAACTCCTAAAAGATCAAGCAATATCAAGTGTTTTAAGTGCCTTGGTAAGGGTCACATTGCTTTCCAATGTTCTAACAAGAGAACTATGATTTTAATTAAGGATGGAGGCATAAGGAGTGAATCTTCAAGTGACTCAACTAGTTCTTCAAGTGAAGAAGAAAAAGAACTCACACTAGTGGAGGCCGAAGAGGGTGATCTCTTGATGGTAAGGAGAATGTTAAGCAATTTTTGCCTAGAAAAAGAGGAGACTCAAAGAGAAAATATTTTTCACACTAGGTGCTTGGTTAAAGACAAGGTATGCTCACTTATCATTGATGGTGGGAGCTGCACCAATGTAGCTAGTACAAGACTTGTAGAGAAATTACACTTGACAACCACAAAGCATCCAAAGCCATGCAAGCTACAATGACTTAGTGAAAGTGGAGAAGTGGTGGTAAATTCTCAAGTGCTCATTCCTTTTTCTATTAATACTTATCATGATAATGTTCTTTGTGATATTGTTCCTATGGAGGCTGGTCATATCCTTCTTGGTAGGCCATGGCAATATGATAGAAAAGTGATACACAATGACATGCGCTTTTTGAGTTTGAGCACCTAGCTAGGCAAGAAAATTATTTTGAGGCCTTTAATTCCTAGACAAGTGTGTGAGGATCAAATAAAAATGAAATAAAAAAGAATTGAGGAGTTAAAAAAAATACTGCACCTAAAAAAGAGAAGAAAATGAGCTACCAAAGAGAAAAACTAGTGAGAAGAAAAAGAAAGAGAAAGAAAATGAGAGCAAAAAAAATCATGAGATTAAAGAGAGTTTGTTCTTGAGTGAAAAGAAAGTCAAGAGAGTGTTATTGGCACAACAACCTCTTTATTATATACTTCCTAACTCTCTTTGTTTACATGTTGAAAAAGAGGGTGAAAAATTGCCCAAAGCTATGAAATCCCTTTTGGAAGAATATCAAGATGTTTTTCCAAAAGAAGTTCCTAATGGATTGCCTCCTTTAAGAGGCATAGAGCATCAAATTGATTTGGTTCCAGGTTGTTCACTCCCTAATTGGCCAGCTTATAAGACTTCACCAATGGAAGCAAAAGAGATACAAGCTCAAGTGGAGTAACTACTTGAAAAAGGGTGGATCCGTGAGAGCATGAGCCCTTGTGCTATGCCTATTATTCTTGTGCCTAAGAAGGAGGAAACTTGGAGAATGTGCACAGATTGTAGGGCAATCAATAACATCATCATAAGGTATAGACATTTCATCCCTAGACTTAATGATCTTTTAGATGAATTGCATGGTGCTACTATTTTCTCTAAAATTGATCTTAAGAGTGGTTATCATCAAATAAGGATGAGAGAAGGGGATGAATGGAAAACAACTTTCAAAACAAAATTGGGGCTTTATGAATGGTTAGTTATGCCTTTTGGTTTGACTAATGCACCTAGTACCTTTATGAGACTTATGGATCATGTTCTTAGACACTTTATAGGCAAGTTTTTGGTAGTGTACTTTGATGACATTCTTGTTTATAGTGTCAATTTAAATGATCATTTGATGCACGTTTTAAAAGTGTCTTGGAGGTGCTAAGGAAGGAAACTTTGTATGGAGCAATTGATAAATGTTACTTTTGCACTTCACAAGTTGTGTTTCTAGGTTTTGTAGTAGGTGCACAAGGAGTCCAAGTGGATCAAGAAAAAGTGAAAGCCATAATGGAGTGGCCAACTCCAAAAAGTGTGAAGGATGTGAGAAGCTTCCATGGTTTAGCTAGCTTTTATAGGAGATTTGTGAAGGATTTTAGTACCATTGCTTCTCCTTTGAATGAATTGATGAAGAAAACCATGAGCTTTTCTTGGAAGCAAGAACATGAAATTGCTTTCCAAACTTTGAAGCATAAGTTATCTCATGCACCTATTCTTGCATTGCCTAATTTTAATGTTTCCTTTGAATTGGAATGTGATGCATCTAATGTGGACATTAGGGGGGTTTTAATTCAAGATAAACATCCAATTGCTTATTTTAGTGAGAAATTAAAGGGTGCATGTTTGAACTACTCCACTTATGATAAAGAATTGTATGCACTTGTTAGAGTCTTGCAAACTTGGCAACATTATCTTTTACCTAAGGAATTTGTGATACATAGTGATCATGAATCTCTTAAATATTTGAAAAGTCAAGGCAAACTCAATAAGAGACATGCCAAGTGGGTTGAGTTCATTGAACAATTTCCTTATATAATTAAACACAAGCAAGGAAAGATGAATGTGGTGGTGGATGCCTTATCAAGGAGGCATTGTTTGATTTCTATGCTTGAAACTAAATTGCTTGGTTTTAATCACATAAAGGAATTGTATGCAAGTGATCATGACTTCTCTAGTATTTTTGCTTTGTGTGAGAAGGGGGCTCATCAAGGATATTTTAGACATGATGGTTTCTTGTTCAAGGAAAAGAGACTATGTGTTCCTAAAAGCTCTTTGAGAGAACTTTTCATTAGGGAAGCTCATGAGAATAATTTGATGGGGCACTTTGGTGTGGATAAAACTTTGACTATTTTGCATGAACATTTCTTTTGGCCAAAAAATGAGGCATGATATGCATAAGCTTGTTTCTCAATGTATTGTTTGTAATAAAGCTAAATCTAGATTAATGCCTTATGGTTTGTATACACCTTTGCCTATTCCTAACTCCTCTTGGATTGATATTTCTATGGATTTTGTGCTTGGACTTCCAAGATCCAAGAGGGGAAAGGATTCTATTTTTGTTGTTGTTGATAGGTTCTCAAAGATGGCACACTTCATTCCTTGTGACAAGAGTGATGATGCTTGTGAAGTAGCTAATATTTTCTTCAAAGAACTGGTGAGACTACATGGATTGCCAAGAAGCATTGTGAGTGATAGAGACACAAAGTTCCTTAGCCATTTTTTGGAAAACATTGTGGGGTAAGCTTGGTACAAAACTTTTGTTTTCATCAACTTGTCACCCACAAATGGATGGCCAAACTGAGGTGGTTAATAGAACATTGGGACAACTCCTTAGATGTTACATCAAGGGTAATGTGAGAACTTGGAAGGAGTGTCTACCTCACATTTTGCTTACAATAGAGTAGTTCACAAGACTACTTCCTTGTCTCCTTTTGAAATTGTTTATGGCTTTAATCTTTTAACTCCTCTTGATTTATTGCCATTACCTAACACTTCTTCTATGATTAATCATGATGCTTTGTCTAAAGCTTCTTATGTTAGGAAAATGCATGAACAAGTGAAAGCACATGTGGAGAGGAAAATAGAGCAATATGCAAAGCAAACCAATAAGCACAAGAAGCAAGTGATCCTTAATGAAGGAGATTTGGTATGGCTACATTTGAGGAAGGATAGATTTCCTCATGAAAGGAAATCCAAGCTCCAACAGAGAGGAGATAGACCTTTTAACATTATAGAGAGGATCAACAACAATGTTTACAAACTTGAATTGCCTAGTGAGTATAGTGTGAGTAATACTTTCAATGTTTGTGATCTTGCTTTGTATGATGTAGGTGCAAGTGAGGAGACAAACTTAAGGACAAGTTCTTTTCAAGAAGGAGAGGATGATGGAGGTCCATGGCAAGCTAAAGGTCTAGGAGAGCTTGAAGCACTTCCTTTGGTGAGCTTTAAAGGACCAATGACAATAGCTAGGACTCAAGCACTTCAAGCCTACATTCAAGCTAACTTGGACAAGCATGAGGATGCACACCAACTCAAGGATGACAAGAACTGGATTTTGATGTCTCAAGTCCAATTTAATTCAACTAATTCCAGCACTTGTTAGAAGAAATTCAATTTTCCACTATTTTAATCGATTACCTTGGTCTATAATCGATTACAGCAATTCAGTTTCAGACAGAAACAAGACTTGTCTGTTTTAATCGATTACAAGACATCTATAATCGATTACATCAGTCTGAAATTTGTAAATAACTCTGTTTTAATCGATTAAAGTATGAATTAATCGATTACAACAACATTGAGTCTGCACTGCGCCTGTTGAAGCAGCCAAAAGTCACTTTAGGGAAGCTTGCACTTCAAGCTTCATTTGGGCTTCATTTCAATTTGCATTTTTCTTACATTTAGTGACATTTAGCTTGTAATTTTGTGGCTTTTATAAGGTGCCAAAATTGATTGTAACTAACTTTGGTTCACTAATACAATTCTAAAAATTGTTGTGAGAGTTTCTCTCTTGTTTTTGTTCAAGAACTTCTTGAGTCTTATCAATGGCTTGTCAATGCTATTGTGGTGATTCTTCCTAAACTTATTGGAGACATAGTAAAATGTAACTAAATATTCTTTGTCTACTTATTTACTAATCATTTATGCTTTTGACTGGATGTTTACATTATTGAACAAGACTAGATAAAACCAAAAGTCGCTACATTTCCCATTCTCTGGTGCGTACTACATTTCACGTTCTTCAATTCACACTCACCAGACACGTTTCTCGTTCTCCAAGCCAAGACTCACACTTTCACCTATTCACGTTCCCCAACCCAAGTCACAACACACATCGTGAAAACCTAGAGCTCATGGTTCTTCGACACCATCCTCAACCGCGTCGACTCCGACAAATTCTTAGTGCAATACCACAACTTATCCAAGAAAGCAGTTGTTGGCCTTCATCGCCTTAGACCACTCCCCTTGCGGGAAAGCCACCATGATTTAACTCCGGTGACAATGTAGAAGCCTTTTGCTAGGACCGCTGGTAGGAAGGCCGCGTCACCGAAACCCTAGGAAATGGAAGGTTCATTGTGTCTTTCAACGACTCAAAGGAGATAACGTTTTCAAAATAATTGCTAAAAGCACCCCTCCAATGGATCAATCAATAATGGGTCTCTGCAGTAAATTCATTGGGATAAAAACGGTCCATAAACAATACTCACTAGAATTATTGTGGAGTGAGGTTCTTTAAAGCCAATTCTTAGGGGGGGGGGAGTTCTATAAACAACACTCACATGATGGAGAAGGAGAATCATTCTTTGTGGAGGTAGACTCTTTGGTACGTTTTTTTTATTATTTGAGGGAGAGAGGTTTTGAGGGCAAATACTGATACATAGTGATAAAGTTGTGTCTTAGTGATTTGTTGGTCATGAATTCGAATCTAGGAACAACCTCTTTGCATATCACAATCGTCTATGTTTAAAGAAAAAAAATTCAATTAGTTTCAAATTTATGTATTAATTTCGATAAATAGTGTGTCATTTTAAATTATTTCAATTTCAGTTATAGAAATTCAATTAATATAGGTTTCAATTAAAAAAAGCAACTCCTCAAATCATATAAATTCATCCTTTCAAAAAAAACCATATAATTTCATATGGTTTTATTTGAGAATATTAAAATCAATGATACTGGCCATGTGTTAATTTTTAAAAATAATTTTATTTTATTTATTTACTTAGAATAATAAGTAAAATAAAATAGTTTCAAAATTTCAAAATAATTAAAATTCAAAGTTTAGATGTGTTATTTAAATTTGAAAACTTTTTAAGATAATAATATCCAATATAATTATTATATTATTATAGAAATCATTTCTAGGACAATTAATTAAAATTGATTCATAAAGAGAATTAATTATTGATTGATTTGGATTTAAAATTCAATTGGTTTATGAGACAAACAATTAAAATTGAAAAATGAAAAGAGAATTAATTTTTTAATATTAAAAAATATTCTTTGATGGATTAATATCTATTTATGAGCACAAATCAATTGATTTAAGTGATGAGGGTGAAATCAATCAAAAGTTGATAACATATATATAAAGAAAAATTATTTTTTGATTGAAATCATGGATAAAAATTAATTACATAATTAATATGTAGTAAAATTGAGATGGAAAAGGGGAGACCTATTTTAATAATGTTTGATACACTGGCTGATAGTCATAACTAATAACTATATTTTATAATATATATATATATATATATTATAGCAAATTATAGAAATCTTTCTCGAGGTTTGCTCTATTTACGCATGCCCTTTTCCTTTTAAAATTATTATATTAGCACCTCTTGCTCTAATGGTGTTAAGTTTCTGTTTAAAAATTAAAAGATATTTACATTAATTTTTAATTCATTTTTAGGAAAACTCATAAATATCTTTGACTTTTAAGTGACCCAAACAGACAGGAAAAAGAACTAGGTCTTCTTTCCTCTGTCGTGTTTCTCCTTTTTCTTCATGAGGTCTTCGTGTTTCTCCTTCATGGGTGGTCATATTTCTCTTTCGTTGTCGCGTTTCTCCTTCTTCTTCTTGAGGCCTTCGCATTTCTCCTTCTTCTTCCTAAGGTCTTCACGTTCCTCCTTCGCGTTTCCATGTGCTTCTCCTCCGCAGTGGTGATAGGTAAGCCCCTCTCCCTTGTCTCTGAACCATTTGTCGTGTTCTTCTTCACGCTCGTAGTGGTGTCTCATTTGTCATGTTTTTCTTCCGCAATTTTGGTACAAGGAACGTTTCTCCCTCGTCTCCTATGCGTGTTTGACTAATGTTGCATCCTTTGAAGCCTTTCAGAATACCACTGTCATCGCTTGCAAAGGTATTTAATTATAATCACATTTTCTGCTTATATTTGGTCGATTTAAAATGAAATTCTATTAATATAGTGGGTATAAGAAGTTCTAAATTTTGCAATTTACTTGTGTCTCAATTGCTTGTTGTGTCATCTATCAAATGTGTTGGGTTTTATTATAGGTTTGTCCTTTGTTATAAAAAGGGCCAAATGTGTGGGGTTTTAGTTTGACATGAAAGATGATTATTTGGGCCCAAACAAAGGAAACATGTATATCTTAATGCATTTTATGGAGAAACCTGGTGAACCGTGTGAGATTCACAACCAGGACCTAGACAAACTTGACATGTTCTGTACACATTAAGATGTCTATCACTTTGCGGACCGATAGAAACTACCACCATGTAATCCGTACACTCTTTGGTTTAGGTTTGGTGTTGATGGTAATATTTTACCCCTCAAGTATGATGTAGATGTGTTAAAGATGTATTCTAAGAACCAAAATCAGAGATATATTCATTTGTATGCTAGTAGAAATAGTAATAAGTTTTGGAGAAAACCTTTAGCTATAGGTAAGAAGTTGATTGAACCCATTAGTGTGGCAGCTGAACCTGTGAATGAAAAGTGTTCATGTGGATGTAGCCATAGGTGAAGTTATGAATGATATTTTAAATGAAGGTATCAATGTGAGCTGCAATAAAGATCTAAGTGGAAAGAATAATGTTGAAAATGGAAGGGTAGATGCAAATGAGCAAGTTCATGAAAATGCACATGAAGAGGTAACTCATGAAGATATTGAAGGTTAAGATGAGGTCTTTGTCAATGATGAGGATGAGACTTTTAGTAGGCCTCCCAATGTGAATAGTTCGTTAGAAAATGACTGTGACCCTTTGAATGATGAAGATTGTAGGAATGAGACAGACGATAATGATGTCTTGAGTGACTTTGAAGAAAATATTTATATCATTGGAAATCATCATCATTCCAATGATGAGATTACTAAAATCCATGAGGAAAAAGGAATTTTTGGAAAAGCACATGAGATCCCACAAAATGGAAAGATACAACTATAAGTTGACCAATTTTTTGTGGATGCGAATCATTTTAGGCAAGTTCTGAAGGATTTTTCTATACAAGAGGGGTTTCAGCTAAAAAGAATTCAAAATGAACCATTTAGTGTCACTGTTGAATGCACTGGCTTAGGATGTATTTGAAGGATACATGCATCCCCACTTCCCGGATGGTATTACCTATGTCATTAAGTCACTTGAACTGGTCCATACTTGTATTAGAGTTACGAGAAACTCTGATGCAAACTCCGCATGGATTGCTACAAAGTTTGAGAGTTTAATGATTGTTGATCCTAATTTAAGTTACTCCTCAATGAAGCAAGTATTACTTGAAAATTATAATGTTGTACCAACAAGCAGAATACAATTGTATCATGCCAAGATTAAAGTTTTTCAACATACTAAAGGGGTGCATGCAAAGTCATATAGTGACCTACCACCCTGGGCTACATTGGTTAGAGGAAAAATTAAGGGGAACATAGTGCAACTGGTTGTGATTCTAAATCCAATGCTTGATAAGAATCCTAAATTTCAAAGGATGTTTATATGTCTTGATACTATGAAAAAAAGGTTTGTGAGAGGGTGCAGACCTTGGGTGGGTATAGATGGATGCCATTTGAAAGGACCTTTTGGTGGGACCTTGCTATCTGTTGTTGCCCTAGATGGAAACAGGGGCATGTTCCCTATAGATATGGCAGTGCTGGAGATTGAAAACAAAGATTTATGAACTTGGTTCCTGATATTACTGTGTGAAGCTTTGCAATATGTTCTTGAATGGAAGGATGATTGTAACACCCCGTATGCATCCGATGTATTAACAATTACTTAATCAGATTTGCGCAGTAACTAAGTTAATTAAAAACCACGGAAGCGATTTCAAAACCATATTTCTTGATTCATTATGTATGGTACGTAACTTCAATTAAAATATACAAATACCAATACACTAAAGTCAGCCTCATTGATCCAAATAACATAAGGAACGACATATATATCAACAATATCTAGAGATATATCAAGAGAATAAACCACAAGTATATACATATACATCATCAAAGACACTCATTGTGTTTATACAAAAGAATAAGCACCAAGTGTCATGATTTCACAGATCACATCCTCACACGAAGGCATACAAAACATGTAGTGTCTATACAACATCAAACATAAATAGAGTCCATCGTATGTGTACACACACATCTTCCCTCAAAGGGGTATAAAAATACATCAAAACAAAAAGAGTGGAGCCACGAAGCTCTCATCACACTGTCAAGCAGCTACACAAAATCTGTCTCTACTAGGGCCTTCCTCCCTGAGACCTATCATCTCTGCTAGATGAATCACCTGCAAAAATATAATCCCCACAGGGGTGAGATACAATCTCAGTAAGCTCAGGGCTCTTGAAGGCTTCTCCTCCCCCAGGCTCACTTCCATGATACACAACATCAAAGGCATCACAATCAATCGGTCACCTGGCCCTCACAACAATACATAGTCATCATCTAACTCTAAAGTATATCTGTGATACTACGCCCGCCACAAGATGCATCATCATCAGCATCTGGGACTCTCAGTCCCCAGTGTGAGACCGAAACTCACACACGTGCCATCCCATCGGGAGCTACCCCTTTACACATGGATGCACGTATATGGCACCTCCGAGAATAGGCTTCAACCACAACAGGACCACCTATCTCTTGGTCTTAAGGAATCATCATCACCCTTTACATGAGCAAACCAAACTAGGAGTTGCACTCTACTCCTAGGGAGGTCCATATCTATATAACTGGCCAGAAGATCTATTCAACAAATAATCATCCACACAAGGCATAGAATCATGCATACATTTTATCATGAGAAAATTGTAACAACCAATTTAATGCACATGCATCATGTACGCAACCATCACTCCCTCGGAGTATGGTGGAACACAGGCAGTGGGAAACATTCCCCAAGAGTGAAGAACTTACCTGGCAAAGCAACGCTCTGCTGTTCAATCCCAGAACGGTGGTCTACACCACTGACACCCTCGGTGTCACGCCCTATACAAAGGCACACAGGCAAAATCAATAACGGTTCTCAACCGTTAAAAAAAATAAGAAACGTTATTCTATTTCAATTAAATCTCTTTGTCTTCTAACTTAAGGTCATCAGAATTAACCACCTAATAATCAACTCACAGACCCTCAGCAAGATCGATCTCGGCCTAACCAAGGTACTAGAGTCTCCCAAGACTCGGTATAAGTCAATTCAAAGAGTTCAATACTCTAATCAGGCCAAAACTCACAAATTAACAACATGGCTAAAATGGTTACTTCAACACAAATTCACCGTTTACATAGCTTCCTGAGCACATATTATACAAGTATCTAGGCTCATGCATGTCCTACAATCACTAATTTAACCAACATTCTTCCTACACATACATTTCTCATAGCCAAATACCAAAGTCCATAAAACCAATATTTCAAAGCTAATCCTTCATCACAACAACCTCCTAAGCATACTTTTCTAAAGGACCCAAACCTAATTCCAGCTCTAACTCAAATGGGTCACTATTCATCCCAAGAACAATTTCACAAATCAAACGGTAAAACTTGAGTTTCTTACCTCTAAATAGTCAAGGAATGCTAGAGGATAGCTTCTCCAAGCGTGGGCGTCTGCAAATCGTCTCCTTTTCCCTCCAAACTCAAGTTTTGTGAAGTTCCTTAGAGAACGCGATCTCTCCGTTTGAAGGTTTTTAGGGAAAAGTGATAAAGGATTCTAGCTCATAGGATGATTCCCTACAAGTTTCATGTTGGGTGGAAGGTGTTTAGATGAAGATTGGTGAAGATATGGAGCTTCCCTAGTGCTCTAATGGCGAAAAAGGTCCAGAGGAAGAAGAAGGAAGGGTTTTGGCCCCTAAAATCGCGTAAATGACCTTTTATAGTGGCCATGTCAGAGTTCCCGTGCTGATTGCGCCAAACTCGCGCTAATAGCGCCACATTCCAGAGGAAATTGGCTCCTTGGAGCACTTTTGGCGCTAACCGTGCCACTCTGGCGTTACTGGCGCCAACTTCCAGTGGGAAATGGCCTTCTGCTACAATCTCACGCTAACAACACCACATCCACGCTAGCGGCGCCAGATTCTAGTGAAAAATAGGTTCTCTGGAGTGTCTGGCACTACTCGCGCCAGACTAAGGGCTATTATAATGATTTACTCTATGTTATGTTTGATCAACAGAAGATATTTTTTTTAGCATTAGTTTAAGTGCAATTAATGATGATTTTATATGTTAGTGTGTAATTTTCCACTTGTTAAATGCAGGGTCTTCTGAAGTTGTTGTTACAAGTATTCCCTATGCAACACATGTAATGTGGCAATTGTTGATTCTTGTTACTATTACCTTTTTAATATTTTAGTAGGAAATGTTGATTATGGTTACTGTTGCCTTTAAATATTTTAGTAGAAAATGTTGATTATGGTTATTGCTACCCTTAAATATTTTAATAGAATTGTTGCCTTTAAATATTTTGTTGATTCTAGTTATTTTTGCCATTAAATATTTTAGTAGGAATTGTCTCCTTTAAATATTTTGCTTATTCTGCTTTTTTAAATTTTGGTTTTGCTTTATATTTAATATTTTAGAAGTAAATGTTGCACACGTTTTCTCTATGTATGGGTTGATGCAAGCATTATTGAACCATTTTAAAATGTAATTTAAATCCCTGTTGTTGACACATCATTTTTGGGGATGTGTCATGGCTTACAATAAAGACATGTTTGACAAAGCTATTTCAACCATGAGAAAGGTGAGCAATGATGTTGTTGATTGGTTGTTGTCTAGTGATAGGCCAAGAGAAACCTGAGCAAGATACATATATAATTTTTTTTCAAGAGCGATCATGTCACAAATAATGTTTGTGAAATCTTCAACTCCTGGTTAAGTGATGACTGAAAGAAGACTATATTGTCTATGCTTAAGAATGTGATGTTGAGATTCATGAAATTAATTCGGTAAAGGAATGAGAATACAACCACGGTTGATAGTATAATGACTCCAAGAGTAAGGAAATTTTTAGACTTGACCATGATTGATGGTAGATTTTTAAATGTGAGTATGTTGGTCAAGATCAATTTCATGTCATAGATGGTTTCACCACCTTCGTGGTTAACCTAAACTCAAAGGAATGTGGATGTAGGTTTTGGCAAATAATTGGGTTGCCTTACAAACATGTTTGTGCATGCATATCTCACAATAGACTAAAATCTGGGTTTTTTTGTGATGATTCACATTCTATGGCTAAGTTGAGGATTACATATGCTGAAATGATTCATCACATGCCTAATATTGACCCCAATAACAGTGATGGTTATCTTGATATTGAGCCACTTTCTTTAAGAACGCAACCTGGAAGGCCTAGAAAGGCTTGAAAGGAAAGTGTTGTTGAGGGGCCATTAGGAAATCAACAGAGAAAAAGGTCCAACACCTTAAGGTGCTCTAATTGGTATCTGTTTGGACATAATAGTAGAACATGTCAAAGGGCACTAATGAAGAACAAAAAAGGTGAGCATGATGTAACATTATGAATTGTTTGTAGTAATTGCCTAAATTTGAATGATTTTTTTTTTTTTGTTTTCACTTAGAAAAACAATGCTGAGTAGTCTGGTACCTAACCACATGGCAACTCTGGAACCTCTCAACTTGTGAAAAATTAGGTTCTTTTTTCTCAACAATCAACAACCACAACTGAGGTAACTTAAAACCAATTAAAATGTACTTTAAAACCAATTTTCAATTAAGCCATGATTTTTTATATTGATTGGTTGTTTTTGTGTACATAGGGAGTGCAAGTAAATTCACAACCTTCTACTTCAACATTAGCCAATCCAAAAAAGAGAAAGAAGCCAAGAGCCAAGCCAAAAAATAAACCAATGATCAACTGATGTGGAAAATCATGTGCTGCATTTTATGAAAACATTATGCTGAATTATTTTTTTAGTACAAACATGTTTATATGGTATAGAAAGTTTTTAGGCAACTCTTATGTTTTGGAACTGCTTATTTGAGTTTGTTTATTTTGGGTATAGTCAGAGTGTTCTTACTTTGATCGCTTATAAAGGGTAATTATCTTCTTTTTTGGGCATAGTCAAAGTGTTCTTACTCACACTTATGTAGGCTGACAGTTTTTTGGGTAATTATCTTATATGGTATAGACATTTTTTTATGCTTGTAATGTGTTGTTTATTTTGGGTAACACACGTATGTGTTGCTTATTTTATGAATAAACATGGATATCATAGATAATGAAATTTTCTATGACAGGTTCAATTTATAATCATCATTATTGGTAAACATATTGGCAACACCAAATTCTGAAGGGACATTTCAAGGGAAAAAATGGGATATCGATTGTTTATTTAGGAAAATTCAAATTTAGTTACTAACAAAATGACCATCTTAATGAAATAAATACAATACACTTAACATAATTGTCTACACTTACAAAACAAATTCAAGTAAATACCAAACACCTAATATAATGACCATCTTAATTAAGTAAATACCAAACTACTCACCATCAATGTCTTTTTTAAACGAAAAAATACAACCATTTAAACTCGTAAAAAAGAGTCAATTAGAATTTGCTTTGGTCCCATTACTTTAATTTATGCGGATCTTCTACAAAATTGGCAATATCTTCTTTGATGTATGTCTAACTTTTATTGAGTATGCAAAAAAAATATTAATTCCTAGAATATTTTAATTAATAATTAACTATCAAAAAAAATATTGTTATTGGTTAAATTCAAAAATATCATTTTAGATACAATATGACACTTGTCTCCTCTCAACTTTTAAAACTATTACACATGTATCTCTTGAGAATTTAAAACTATTATATATGTATTTCTTAATGTTTACAAATATTACACATGTATCCCCTAAGGTTGTAAAAATGTTACACATGCACCCCTGTCTTTTACAAATATTACACGTGTCCTCTCCCTCTATTTTACAAAAACTACATCTGATATCCCTCTGATTTAAGCAAAAGGAAGAAGATGGAGATAATTTCAAAATTAAATTTTTTAAAAAAGTCAAATGTCTACCATGTGATCTAAAAAATAAACGAAGTTAACACCGTTAACGATAAAGGGGTTCAAATATCACGAAATCACAAAAGTTAGGAAATTTTGTGTAGTGTAAAAAAGAGGAGGAGAGACATGTGTAAATAAACAAATATTGAGAAAGGTTTTTTTTATTGTAATTTACTCTGTATTATATAATATAATATGGTTAACTTTCTTGAGTAAAAAAATGATATGATTAGCTTTTTTTGGTGTTCCTAAAATAACCTAGATGGCACTTATTATGGGACGGAAATAACAGAGGAAGTATACTAGTTATTATACTATCGTGATTTGTGATTCATGGTAGTGTAAAATTATTTTTACATTATGCATATTTATTCATAAACAAATACTTTTAAATATATAAATTATATAATAATTAAATTTTATAATAAATAAATTTTTTAGCATATACATTAAATTTTAGATTTAAGAAAAATAATTTATGGATGTTATTTTAAACTTTTAATATTTTAAAAATATATTAAAATTCAAATTAACATTTTTTAAATATTAGTTTTGTTAGAATGTTAGTGAAAAAAAATTTAAATTCAAGATTTCTTTTTTTAAATATCAAATCAATCTTATAATTTTTTAAAACAAAGAATGATTTACAATGATAGATAGATTGAAAAAGAAATATCAAGCAAAATCTCCAAAAATAGTCTCTCTTTTTTTATCTCTATCTTTTTGTTTTTACCATTATACAACCCAAAATCAAGGCGTAGTTTTTTTTTATTATTCTTTTAAATAAATTATTTGACAACATACACAAGAGGCAAAAAATAATAAATAATATAAATTAATTAATTAATTAATTAGCAAAAAGGGGCAAATGGGGCAATATTTAGGCATTTTGGGCACCCTAACACGCCCTGCCTAGGCGTGTTTAAACACGCCCAAGCTAGGCGTGTTTAAACACGCCCTGACAGGGCGTGTTAGGGTCCCCTATGCCTATATATTGCTTCTGAAAATGACATTTAAGGATTCCGCCTTCTCTCTAGAAATAGCTCTGCCTTCTCTCTAGAAGTGGGTGTTGGATTCTCTGAAGCGAAGCCCTGCCGAATTCGAAGTGCGGTCGAGACAAGTAAGTCGATTAAACTGATGGTGCATAGTATTTAGTTTGTTATATTTTTAAATTAGAAAATTGTTTTGATCATATGAACTTGTTAGCGACCTAGATATTATGTTAGTGACCTAGATATTATGTTAGTGATTAGGATTAGGGTTTACATCGTTATTAGGGTCTATGGCTTGGGGTACATACATAAGTTCTGCGTTTAGGGCTTATGGATTGTTATTAGGGTTTAGGGCCTTGGGTAGTGATTAGTGTGTCCGTAATGTGGTGAACGTTTTTGGTTGACAGTGTGATCAGGATTTATGGATTGTGGGTATAGACTTAGTGTTTCTAGGTACGGGGTTAGGGAGCAAGGCTTATGTTGTGATT